>OY731407.1:7899470-8190432 GCA_963425845.1 Sphenostylis stenocarpa
TTTATTTTCATGACATATGCCTTTAGCCAAAACTTTAATTCAGATCAGATCACTTTATTATTTGACTTAATAAATAATGACCCTAACACATTTAAATTATGTATCATATATATACATGACCCAAATTTTGCCAACAATACTTTCCCCCCATTGCAGTCTTCTTATTGAGGCAACTTTCAAATTTAAATTCACTCATATTTCAAATTCAAATTCCAACAAATTCCAAATTTCAAATTTCAAACTTTAATAATTTCAAATTTTCATAACTTCAGATTTTCAAAATTCACACTTCGAATTTCAAAGTTGGTCAATAATCAATTTATGTGGTAGATAAGTGTAAATATTCAATGCAGAGGCATGAGAGACAAGAATAAACTTATATTTGTGATATTTTCCTGTTTATCCAGCTTTGCTCTTGTATACCTATTTAGCTCCAATAACCTGTATTGATTTCTTATCCTTAATAATTACCTACAACATCAACATACAAATCTAGGTACCCTTTAATTATTTTTGGGTCCTTAAAAAGGTTAGTATAATCACAAGTCTCTGTCAAAAGACTAAGGATAAAAGAATAGAACCATGATATAATAGATTAATTTTTTTTTCAACTTTCAAAAGTTTTTTGTCATAATCGATTATCACAACAAGAAATTACATTCTAGAAGACAACATAATCGATTATCACAACATAAAAATTCATCAGTAACACATTTGACCCATCATAATTGATTATGGTGATGTCATTGTAGACCCCAAATCTTGCCCGGCCTCCAAATAAAGAGTAGAAGACCTCCTATTCGAAGATGGACGAAGCCTAACAAGCCACTAGGAGAGACTATTAGGCCCCATACTAGGATAGGAAGGATTTTCGGCACAAAAATAAGGTTTCTCGCCTTTTGGGGGACGAGACCGCCGTCTCACCTCATGCAAATGGCGAGACCGCCGTCTCGCCAAACGAGACGGCGATCTCGCCACCTGCGAAGGACGAGACGGCGGTCTCGTTTGGCGAGACGGCGGTCTCGACCCTGTCATACGAGAATGGCGGTCTCGCCACTGTCAGGCACGAAAACCTATAAATAGGGGCTCCCTCCCCTCATTTCCACACACCACACAGCTTTTTGCTCTCCCTTCTCTCTAAAACCTCTCTCTAGAATCCCTCCAACGCATTTCCGGAGTTTCTGAGTGCCTTTGTGAGCGTTTTTCGGCATCTAGAAAAATTTCCAGCGCTGTGTAGAGTGAAGGGCTGCCACAAAGCACCCTCTTTTTTTAAAAGAAATAAAAAGAAAGCTTGCTTCGAAGGTTTAAACTCTCCCTCTCCACTTTTACTGCTTTAATTTTTAATTATGCAATAGATTAGGGCCATGTAGTCATTGTTTTAAATTTCACAAAATAAAAGGGCAAAAGCGTGTTTTTCCGGTTTATTTATTAACAAAATAGTTGGCCTGTCATAGGGAACCCAAAAGGGGCGTCGTAAAGGAACTAACACTTCCTTTACACGTAACTAACTCCCTTACCCAACTCTGGTTCTAATGACCAAAGTTCGTTTTTCGAAAACCAACGCCTTTTAAACTCCTTTTCCGATGTTTCTGGTAAAAACATCGGTGGCGACTCCACAGAACCCTTCAAAAATTAGTCCTTGGGTTAGCCCGGTTATCAGACAACCCAAGGACGACCTTTCAAAAACCTCGCCCCTAGGTTAGCCCAGTTATCGGACAACCTAAAGGCGTTGTAACCACCCATAAAAAAATGCGAAAATCAAGAGGGTCGAAACCATCGCGTCGCTCCGACTGCCTCTCTTTTTGATGGCGGCGACGGATGGCGACTCCATCGGGGAAGCCTCGAGAGTTGATCCCATTTAGTGATGGGCTGGCTTAAAAATAAATAAACCAAGAAAATAACGCTTTTGCCCTTAACTTGTATTATAACATGTTTTACGGTTTGGCTTTAATAACTGTTGCTTGTTTATACTTACGCAACTGTGTGAAATACAAACTGTACACAAACCCTTGCACACTACAGTTCCCTCTATACCCGGGGGCAAGTGAGAAATCCATAGGGAGTGGGTGGCAGGTACGGTTCGCTGTAGTGAGGGCCTTGAGCCCACCAGTGTGATCAGAAACCACCACTCAAGGTGATAACCTTCCTCTTTTGGCAACAAGACTGACTATGACCTTAGTGCTAAGCATGGTCGGACGGCTGGAGAGTGGGGACCCTATAATGGGGGCACCTTGGGGGCCTTAGCCTGGTGAGAATAGTTAGAACCAACCCTTGCCAATGCACTTTTCTGCAGGAAAACCCTACCTCGTGATAAAAACGAATTCTCGCCTATTCGCGGATGACCGAATTGTGTACGCATATGTTTGTTGCATTTGTCTGTTGCATAGCATAAACAAACAACAAAACAAAAATCACAAAAATATTTTCGCAAAATAAACCCCCTTATCTTGGACAGTCTGCCTTTCAGCTAGCCTGGTTTCAGGTTCTTTGTAAGCTAAGTAGCCACGCAGTTCCGACAGAAGAGATAAGGGATGCTAAACATTTTCGCATAAAGCCATATTTTATCTCGGACAGTCTGCCTTTTAGCTAGCCTGGTTTCAGGTTCTTTGCAAGCTAAGTAGCCACGCAGTTCCGACAGAAGAGATAAAATGCTATAAAATAAAAATATATAATAATGACCAAAATCAAACTACAAAAATACCAGAAAATAAATAAATCAACTTCTGACAAAGTCAAAACATCATATCATGAGTAAAGAAAAACCAAGAGAGAAAATAAAAAGTGAGAGCGCATCATTCAAACAGAATCTCTCATGCATAAGCATACCCATTTTTTAAGCACTCAACATGCATTAATAAAGTTCTTCCGGGCATTCTAGAAAGTGGCTGGTCCTCTCCCCACTCGCACTCGTGCACAAAAAGCAAAAGCAATGAAAAACTTGGAGGAGTAGAACCGAAAGCTCACCGCGGAGGTCAATACCCTCCGCGAGCAAATGGCCCAACTGATGGAGGTCGTACGCCAGGGGCAGAATAAGGGCGAAGGCCAGGCTGAACACATCCCTCACCGTGAGGAGGAGGAAGAAGAATACTTTTATGACGAGAAGGATGTTAAAACTGCACGCATCCTTACCCCAGAGGTATCCAAACAACAACTCTCCGCCCTAGAGGAGAGGCTCAAGGCAGTCGAAGGGCACAACTTCGACGTCAAGGAGGTGGCGGACATGTGCCTAGTAAAGAACATCCATTTCCCTCCCAAATTCAAGATCCCGGACTTCCCCAAGTACGCCGGGATGACCTGCCCAAAGAACCATCTTACGATGTATTGTCGTAAGATGGCCGCCCATGCTGAGAATGAAAAACTCCTGATCCACTGCTTCCAGGAGAGTCTGGCGGACACAGCTCTCAACTGGTATATGCAGCTAGAGAGAGGGCAGGTCCAGAGCTGGAAACAGCTGGCTGACGCTTTTCTTCGTCGTTACCGATACAACATCGATCTGACCCCCGACAGGTAAAATCTCAGGACCCTGAGCAAAAGGGACGACGAGAGCGTAAGCCCAAAGATGGAGGGAAATGGACGCCCAAATAGAGCCTCCATTGACAGATAAAGAAACAGTGGCTATGTTCATAGACTCACTGACCGGAGCGTACTACGATAAGGCTATAGCCAGTACCTCCAATCTCTTTTAAGACATAGTCACTGTAGGAGAAAGAGTGGAGCAAGGGCTGAGGAGTGGAAAAATAGCACGACCTTCTTCTTCCGGCACCTCATTCAAGAAGCCCTTTAAAAAGAAGGAGGAGGTCGTGCACGCCATTAATTTCGCAACCTCTTCCTCCACCCCTCAGACAGAGCGGCAGCCACGAAGAAAGGAGAAGAAGTTCACTCCTATCCCCACCTCATATGCAAAACTGCTGCCCCAGCTGTTGGAAGCCAACCTCCTGGCACGAGTTCCTCCCAAGAAGCAGTTGGAGCCTCCCTATCCCGAGTGGTACAAGCCCAATGAAAAATGTAGCTACCACTCAGATGCACCAGGGCATTCAACTGACAACTGTTTGACCTTGAAATATAAGGTCCAGGAATTAATCGATGCCGGTTGGATAACCTTTGATGCCTCTGCTTCCAATACGGATGTCAAACCTCTGTCGAAGCCAGAGTAGCAAAGAGGGAGGATTGGGAGGATCAGCCCTTAGGGTGTCTATTTTTAAGCTTTTCTCTGTATCTCCTGTGGTCCCCGCCCGTGGCCGCAGGAATTTTGATTAAAAGGGGTTGTACATACATTTTTCATTTTCATTAATACACGAAGCATTTTGTCATATTCATTCTTTTCCCTATTCTATTTATTATTCTTTCAAAAATAAATTGAATAATAAAATCTATGACTAAAACAGAACCTAAAACACATCATGTTTGTGATTGATGAATCTCCGTGGACCCCGGAAACTGAAAGCGAATGGGTCGAGCCCGACAGTGAGCAGGAGACCATTTCTCCGGACATGCAAAGAATGCTGGAAAAGGAAGCACGCATCATACAACCGCATCAGGAAGAGATAGAAACCGTTAATTTGGGAAAAGGGGATGAGGAGAAAAAGGTGAACATCGGCACCCAAATAGAAAGTAACGTAAGGGAATGATTGATACGACTGCTGAAGGAATATATGGATGTGTTTGCTTGGTCTTACCACGACATGCCTGAGCTCGACACGAGTATAGTGGAGCATAGATTGCCATTAAAAGATGGGTTCCGACCTGTAAAGCAGAAACTCAGAAGAATCAAACCTGACTGGTCCTTAATGATAAAGGAGGAGGTGCAAAGGCAGTTGGATGCCAATTTCCTGGTAGTGTCCAAATACCCAGAATGGTTGGCCAACATAGTACCCGTCATCAAAAAGACCGGGAAGGTCAGAGTTTGCGTGGATTATAGGGACCTCAATCGAGCAAGTCCAAAAGATGACTTTCCCCTACCCCATATAGACACGCTGGTAGACCATATCGCCACCAACACGCTATACTCCTTCATGGATGGGTATGCGGGATACAACCAAATCAAGTTGGCCATTGAGGACAGAGAGAAAACCTCCTTTATCACATCATGGGGCACCTTTTGCTATCGTGTAATGCCGTTTGGACTGAAAAATGCAGGGGCAACCTATCAAAGGGCCATGGTCACACTATTCCATGACATGATCCACAAGGAAATAGAAGTATATGTGGATGATATGATCGCCAAATCCAGAAATGAAATGAACCACATTCAATATCTCAAAAAGCTCTTTGACCGACTCCGAAAGTATCAACTCAAACTGAACCCGGAAAAATGTACTTTCGGAGTACGATCAGGAAAACTCCTAGGGTTCATTGTCAGCAAAAGAGGAATTGAAGTGGACCCTGACAAGACCAAGGCAATTTTGGAAATGCCTCCACCAAGCACAGAAAAGGAGGTCAGAGGTTTCCTAGGCTGAATTAATTACATTGCCCGTTTCATCGCACAATTAACGGATAAATGTATCCCCATCTTTAAACTATTGCGCAAAAACCAACCAACGGTGTGGAATGAAGAATGCCAACAAGCGTTCGATAAAATCAAGACTTGTTTAACCAATCCCCCAGTATTGGTACCACCCGTTGAAGGGAGACCTCTGATCCTATATTTATCAATACTTGAAGAGTCCATGGGATGTGTGCTCGGCCAACATGACGAAACCGGGAAAAAGGAACGAGCCATTTAATATCTCAGTAAGAAATTTCTAGACTACGAAACCTGTTATACACCATTCGAAAAAACCTGTTGCGCATTGGTGTGGGTCACTCAGCGTCTCCGACAATATATGACTCGGCATACAACATGGTTGGTCTCCAAAATGGACCCAATCAAGTATCTCTTCGAGAAGCCCATTTTAACTGGAAGAATAGCTAGGTGGCAGGTTCTCCTCTTAGAATTTGATATCATTCATGTCACCCAGAAAGCTATTAAAAGAAGTCCCCTAGCGGATTATCTAGCCCACGGATCAACAAATGAATATCAGTCCTTACAGGATGACTTTCCCGATGAGCATATCATGCATATCGAACACGAAGAGACCAAAGAAGAAGCATGGACTATGTTTTTCGATGAGGCCTCAAACATGCTTGGACACAGGATATGAGCTATTTTGATATCCCCCGAAAAGAAACACATTCCTGTAACGGCCAGGCTTAATTTCGATTGCACCAACAACATGGACGAATACGAAGCATGTGCGCTAAGGATGCAAGCGGCTTTAGATCATGGGGTCACTAAACTCAAAATATTCGGTGATTCATCCCTTGTCATCTACCAACTTAAAGGTGAATGGGAAACCCGCAACTCAAAACTAATCCCATATCTAGAACACATCCAAGACTTAGTTTCAAGAATGGAAAGTGTCACCTTCTAATACATCCCTCGGGAAGACAATCAAATTGCAGACGCCCTTGCCACCCTATCATCCATGTTTGCCCTAGATCAAGAACATAAGATGCCAATTATTCAAGTTAAGTTGCATGACAAACAAGCTTTTTGCATGGCAGTGGACAGCGAGCGCGATCAAAACCCCTGGTATCATGACAAGCAGTACCTCATGAGGGGTGAATATCCCGAGAGAATCAGCGACAATGACAAACGAACCATTCGTAGGAGGGCCGTAGGGTTCACGTTGATTGAAGGAACCCTCTACAAAAAGAGCCCCGACTCCACTCTCTTAAGGTGTGTAGACCAAGAAGAAGCCCGAACCTTGATAAAGGAAATCCATAAAGGAGCTTTTGGGACCCACGCATTTGGGCATGTCATGGCAAAGAAAATCCTTAGGGCAGGGTATTTTTGGTCCACAATGGAAGCTGATTGTCACCAATATGCTAAGAAGTGTCATAAGTGCCAAGTCTACGCCGATAATATCCATGTGCCGCCCGCACCTCTCAGTAACCTGACTACACCATGGTCATTTTCTATGTGGGGCATGGATGTCATCGGACCCATTGAACCCAAAGCGTCTAACGGTCATCGCTTCATCTTGGTAGCAATCAACTATTTCACCAAGTGAGTTGAGGCGGCGTCATATGCGCATGTGACTCGGAAAATGGTGACCACCTTCATCAAGAAAAACATTATATGTCAGTATGGCATCCCTCATAAGCTCATTACTGATAATGAGACCAATCTCAATAATAAAATGATGGAGGAGTTATGCCAAGACTTCAAAATGCAACATCACAATTCTTCTCCGTACCGACCAAAGATGAATGGTGCAGTAGAGGCAGCCAATAAGAATATCAAGAAAATCATCCAGAAAATGGTAGTAACTTACAAAGACTGGCATGAGATGCTTCCCTTCGCCTTACACGGCTACCGAACGTCGGTACGAACCTCCACAGGGGCTACACCATTTTCCCTCGTATACGGAATGGAGGCCGTATTACCAGTAGAGGTCGAAATACCCTCCCTACGAGTTGTCATGGAAGCAAAATTGACAGAAGCCGAATGGGTCCAAAGTCGGTACGATCAGCTAAACCTAATCGAAGAAAAACGGCTAGACGCCATATGTCGGGGGCAAGCTTACCAAAAGAAGATCAAGAAAGCCTACGACAAAAAGGTTAATCCTTGCACTTTCCAAGAAGGGGATCTAGTGATAAAGAAATTGCTTCCAGCCCAGAAAGACAAAATCGGGAAGTGGACAACAAACTACGAAGGACCCTTTGTGGTCAAGCGAGCCTTCTCAGGAGGAGCCCTCATCCTCACCAACATGGATGGAGAAGAGCTCCGACATCCTGTCAACTCAGATGCGGTAAAGAAATATTACGCCTGAAAGACATTGCTCACGACCCGTCAGGATGAAAACTCGCAAAGAGCATCTTGGGCAAAAGATAGGGTCTACATTCCTCGCTAGGATACGTCCTAGGCAGAAATTAGAGGTTAAAAAAAAACAAAAACAAAAAAAAAAGAAGAAGAAGACAAAACAGAGCAATGATTACCTTAGCCGAAAACCGCAAAGGCGACTAAGGTAATGCAAGCGGACTTCGCATAGTCTTCACTCCGGGTTCGAACATCTCAATTGAAGTAACCAGGAAAAACGGGGAAACAAAGATCACAGACATGATTGTGGCACCCTCATACAGTTTAGCCAACCTCGGTCAGCCTTGCTTACAAATTCTTTTGTAAATCCCCATGTAAAGATGAACCATTTGTTTATATATCAATAAAATTGTCTTTCTTCTCTTTACCTACTTGTGTAAATGCCTCTGTATTAACGAAATATGAGCATGCATAAAACAAGCAATTCAAGAAAGCATAAAAACAAGACAACACAACACCAACCAGGGCCAAGCAAAAAAGTACAAGGCAGCCTGCTAGATCGAAAACCCGCAAAGGGCGGTCTAGGCAAAAGATAAGGCTTTCATAAAAAAGAAAAAAACCCACCAAAATATCTCGGAATCAAAACCCGCTAGATCGAAAACCCGCAAAGGGCGGTCTAGGCAAAAGATAGGGTTAAAACAAAAAGTGCAAAAGAATAGAACAAAAAGAAAGTACCAGTCACTTTCTAGATGCTCTCAACTAAAATTAACTTGCAACAATAGCATCCACACACAAGTAGTCGCACCAAATGACTTTGTCAAAAGTAAAACAAACAAAATACTGTAGACAAATAAAAAGCATTCATATAGGAAGAACAACTTTATGCTTGCACTCATAAAAAGCAACAAAAAAGGTACCCCGGTAAGACTTCACCGACCTTTTTACCTCAACCAACAAGGTTTCAACTACCAAATCAGAGTCAAACAAAAAAACAAGACTCATCCGACTAGTCAGCAAGAGTCGGACAAAAGCAAAGAATCCCCAGCAACCAACAAAGCTGGATGAAACACAAAATCCCCGACACAGTCCGGATGACCATTCAAAGAGGTCCAAGAGCATCTACCAACACAGAAATCACTCCCCAGGGAGTCGGCGCATGAGCTAGAGCAGTAAGCCGCCACCATCGCCAAAGGGTCAGCCACCGTCAGAAGGGGCATCCAGAGGCACCAAACCAGACGAGGGTTCGTACTCATCAACCAAGGGGACAGCTACCGCGTCGAAGGAGCATCCCGAGGTTTCACGCTGGCGCATGAGCTAGAGCAGTAAGCCGTCACCACCGCCAAAGGATCAGCTACTGCAAGATGGAGCATCCAGAGGCTTAACACTAGATGGGGGTGTGTACTCATCAGGCCTTACAAAAAGGGGCTTACCAGACGGGGGTTCATACTCGTCAAACACCAGATGGGGGTGTATACTCATCGGGTCTTACAAAAGGGGGCTTACCGGGCGAGGGTTCATACTCGTCAAACCAGATGGGGGTTCATACTCATCAGCCGAAGGGGTCAGCTACCGTCAGAAGAAACATCCCGAAAGCGCACAACATTTCCCCAGAGGATCGTCCGCCGCAAAGACGGAGCATCTGACGGGCAACCGGGCAAGAGGGTCAACTCCTTTACCCTCCAGTCGATCACCTGGGCACAAAAGGCCGGCAGTCGACTGGTCGGGTAAAGGGGGGGCAGCTGTAGACCCCAAATCTTGCCCGACCTCCAAATAAAGAGTAGAAGACCTCCTATTCGAAGATGGACGAAGCCTAACAAGCCACTAGGAGAGACTATTAGGCCCCATACTAGGATAGGAAGGATTTTCGGCACAAAAATAAGGTTTCTCGCCTTTTTGGGGACGAGACCGTCGTCTCGAAATCGAGACCGCCGTCTCGCCTCATGCAAATGGCGAGACCACCGTGTCGCCAAATGAGACGGCGGTCTCGCCACCTGCGAATGGCGAGACGGCGGTCTCGCTTTCCCAGACGGCGGTCTCGCCACCTACGAAGGACGAGACGGCGGTCTCGTTTGGCGAGACGACGGTCTCGACCCTGTCAAACGAGAACGGTGGTCTCGTAACTGTCAGGCGCGAAAACCTATAAATAGGGGCTCCCTCCCCTCATTTCCACACACCACACAGCTTTTTGCTCTCCCTTCTCTCTAAAACCTCTCTCTAGAATCCCTCCGAAACATTTTTGGAGTTTCTGAGTGCCTTTGTGAGCGTTTTTCAGCGTCTAGAAAAGTTTCCAGTGCTGTGTAGAGTAAAGGGCTGCCACAAAACACCCTTTTTTTTTAAAAGAAATAAAAAGAAAGCTTGCTTCGAAGGTTTAAACTCTCCCTCTCCACTTTTACTGCTTTAATTTTAAATTATGCAATAGATTAGGGTCATGTAGTCATAGTTTTAAATTTTGCAAAATAAAAGGGCAAAAGCGTGTTTTTTCGGTTTATTTATTAACAAAATAGCTGGCCTGTCATAGGGAACCCGAAAGGGGCGTCGTAAAGGAACTAACACTTCCTTTACACGTAACTAACTCCCTTACCCAACTCTGGTTCTAATGACCAAAGTTGGTTTTTCGAAAACCAACGCCTTTTAAACTCCTTTTCCAGTGTTTCTGGTAAAAACATCGGTGGCGACTCCACAGAACCCTTCAAAAATTAGTCCTTGGGTTAGCCCGGTTATTGGACAACCCAAGGACGACCTTTCGAAAACCTCGCCCCTAGATTAGCCTGGTTATCGGACAACCTAAAGGCGTTGTAACCACCCATAAAAAATGCGAAAATCAAGAGGGTCGAAACCATCGCGTCGCTCCGACCGCCTCTCTTTTTGACGACGGCGACAGTCATAATCGATTATGACAAGAATTTTTTTTTTCAAAAATTCAAAATCTATTAGATGCTCAAACTATTATCTAGATATGTATAAATGCTTTATTCCTTTAAGCACCCATTCATATTTGTCATTAGATATGCCAAAACCTTTAAGCACCCATTCATGAAATAAAAACATGTTGATTTTCTTTGAAGATGTCTAAATGAGTTTCTTAAAGTTCTTAAAATTGGCTTTTCATTTGTTTTCCTTGACTCTTTCACAAAACTAGTTTTATGAGGTTCTAGACTTTCCTTGGGTTTGTAACCAAGTCCAGCTTTGCTAGAATCCACTCTTTGATAACCTAACGTAGAGTCAAAATTAGCAGAATATTTGAAAAAATTGCTCATTATTTTCTCTAACTTGAAAATCTCATTTTCCAAATGATTACAATTTTCATAAGGTTTAGAAAAATCTTTATCTTTAACCAAAGTTTTAAATTTATCAACATCTTTCTTTGAGCACTCATTTTCTTTTTCAAGAATACTAATAGTATTTTCTAATGCATGAAACTTTTTGTTTTAAGTGTAGTATGTTTCTTAGCTAGTCTTTCAAGATGTTCAAACATTTAATGATAGGCTTCAAACAACTCATCATATGCATTTGAGAATTTTGTGCTACTTACTTGTGATGAGACTTCATCATCACTTTTTGTCATCAAGCAAAGATCTTCTTCTCTATCACTGCTTTCGGAAGAGTTTTCTTGTGTAGTGGAAGAGTCATTGTCTTCCCAAGTAATATATGCTTTGTGTTTTCTCTTAAAGATCTTTTTCTCTTTCTTTTTATCTTTCACTCCAAGTTTTGGGCAGTCTGGTTTGATGTGACCAAGCTTTCCACATTTATAGCATTTAAGCCTATTGGTTTTCTCCTTTCTCTTTTTCTTATTCTTCATAAAACAAGATAGTTGTTTAGTTAAAAGAGATATATCGGAATCTGAAAACTTACCTATTACAGAATCAAAGGATCTCACAGATCTCATTTTCTCTTTCATCCTGTGAAGTTTTTACTGCATTTAGAGCTATTGTCTTGACTTGGTTCTGTTCACCGTTCTTTAACTTTTGTAGTTCCATCTCATGCTCTCGCAGCTTTCCAAATAGAGTAGCAATATTCATTTATGTGAGATCTTTTGATTCTGTAATAGCAGTGACCTTTGGTTGTCAATTCTTGTCTAAGGATTTTAAGATCTTTATGTTCAACTCCTCATTGTCAAAACTCTTTCCTAATGCTTTCAAGTGATTTACTATATGTGTGAAGCGTGTCTGGAAATCCGTGATGCTTTCATTCTGCTGCATTTAAAATAATTCATACTCCTAGATGAGTGTATTCTTACGTGCTTGTTTTACTTCATTTGTTCCTTTGTGTGTCACTTCAAGAGTGTCTCATTTCTTTTACCGTCTTTCATTGTGAAACCTTGAAAAATTTATTACAAGTTAAGGCAGAAACAATAGCGTTTCAGGCTCTTACATCATATTGGACATGCTTGTTTTCATCCAACGTCCATTGGTCAAAAGTCTTTGGAACAACTCCAGACTCCGTTGTTCTCATCAGAATGTAGGGACCATTGAGTACAACATCTCAAACACCGTAATCTAGTGTTTGTAAAATATTTTCATTCTCGCCTTCCAAAATTGATAGTCTTCTCCTTCAAATAATGATGATCTGTTTATTAAGGCTCCTTCCATGTAAACCTGATTTTGCATAGACATCTTGACAGATTTTTTAGAAATAATTTATCTAACCAAACTCTGATATCACTTGTTAGACAAATGACATCTAGAGGGGGGGGTGAATAAATGCCAAATTAAAATTTATTTGTGATATCAATAATTTGTTAAATTGAGTTTGAACACAGATTGAATTCCGATAAAGCAGAAGCGATATAATCAGATAGATAAAGGGAAGGAAATAAGTAAATGTTATCATAGAGGTATAAGGAAGAGAAGAGCACACAGTAATTTATACTGGTTCGGGTATAGCCAACCCTACATCTAGTTCTCAATCAAATTTAATTACAAGAGTGACCCCAATTCACTATCTTTCAAATTCAGTTTACAAATTACAATCAACTCAGCAGAGGAACCAGTAAAAAGTAAATTAATTAAAAAGATAAACAACTCCTTAGAATCCTACTAAGGATGAACACCTCCCTAGAATCCCACTAGGGATGAACACCTCCTCCGAACAAATCAAAGGATGAAAACACCTCCTTAGAATCTCACTAAAGATGAACACCTCCCTAGAATCTCAGTAGGGATGAACACCTCCTCTGAAAAAATCAAAGGATGAAATCACCTCCTTAGAATTTCACTAAGGATAAACACCTCCCTGAACAAATCAAAGGGATGAACAGTTTCCACACAGGAAACCTAAAGAAATATAACAGAATAACAGTAACCTCTTAACCCTAAACAGGGAATTTAACATCAACCACATAAGCCCACAAAGGATGAAGATGATAAAATAAGAACAATCACACCTGGGTAATGAAGACAACAAATTGTAGAAGCCTGTAGAATACCAACCTCCAAGAACAAGTGTGATTAACAATAAAAGTACAAAAGACAGTAGAGAAGAGAGTTTTCTCAGAAGGTGTAAAATATCTCTGTTGTCTTGCTCAAAATTCTTTTCTCAAAACTGATTGAATGTAAATTGAATTTTCGAATTCTGTAATTGTGTATATTTTATTTTTCATCAAAACTCATTTAAATAGAAAAATAGCATCAGAAAATAGTCGTTGGTCATTAATACTTTCGTTGAGAAAAATCAGGATGTATTAAAAAATATTTATTCTTCAAAATGCATGTATTTTTCAAATTTGAACTCCCATAATCGATTATGTTACCAGTATAATCAATTATAACAGAGATAAAATTATTTTTCCATTTCTGATGCATCATAATCGATTATGACAGTGAAAATGTCATGTTACGAAATTTTATCACACTTGTGCTTTGGAGGCTTATGCATAATACCACTTCATCAACTTGTACCTCCATATCCAATATTCTAAGACTCTATCTAGTCTTCCGGAATCATCTTGGGCTTGCTTGAATCTTGAATATTTTTACTTGAATCATCATCAAAATCATCTCTTGGGAATGTAGGGATATGTTTCACATTGCCATCAATCTCCCCCTCATTGCTTTCATAATTAAGTATTACCACCTGGTAATAGGCTTACTTATCGAGTTTGAGGAAGTAAAGGTGAAGCACATCAGTAGGGAAGACAACGTTCAGGGGATTGACTCTCCAAAATGGTTGGATGCAAAGAAAAGGGTCATCTTAAGTCAATCATCCGACAACCACTAAGTAAGCCATCGGTTAGCAAATCCTAATGCCATGAGGTGGGAAAAAACCTTTGTTAGATGACACATTTTCAACAATATATCATCAATGACACAGAACCATCTAATCTAGATGAAGCGAAGACCTTTCGGAGGAAGGTAACAAAATGGGTATTAGTAGGAGAAGAGGACTTACGACGTCATTGCTTAAGTGCATCCCGATCTCCCGAGCAGAGTATGTTATGAAGGAATTGCACAGGAGAATATGTGGCTTACATTCTGTAGGACAAGAAATGGCCACCAGAGTCTTAAGGGCAAGCTGCTACTGGCCGATGCTTCAGACTGACTGTCAAAGGTATACTTAACGATGTCATGAATGCTAGATTCACGGACCAACGATACATTCACATCCCGAGCAGATACGATGTATTAAAACCAGTTGATCGTTCGCGGTATGGAGCATGAACATAGTCGGCCATTTCCCAGCACAGGGCAATGCAAGTTCCTCCTAGTAGCCATTGATTATTTCACCAAATAGATAAAATCTGAATCCCTTGCAAGGATAACTACCTGTTAAGTGGTAAAAAGTTGATATAATTATGCCTTGAATTGTTATGAAACCACTTAACTTATGTTAATTCTAATCTATTTTTCTCCCAATATAGGATGAATTCGAGAATACCTTGATACAAGAGCAAAGATGATAATTGTGAAGTAATTGAAGAAAAATTGAAAGAAAGAAGAATGCTTAAGCGAATGAATGATGCGAGGCCCGACCTAAATTCTCTTATAAAAAGATAAGATGTGTTTTGAGAAGAAGAGGCGCGACTACTACTAGGGTTTTGTCCGATCTTCATCAATTCTTCACTTCTTCCACATTTGGAGCATTGTAATGGCCAACATGAGTGACTAACTTCATTTTCTTAGGATTCGGTACACTTCCTTTGAACTCTTTTGTATCATGGTGATATTTTGAGATATTAATCTATGTTTTGATATTGTTATTCTTATTCTTTGTGCTTTGGAATTAATTATTCTTGATGTTTGGGATATGATTGAAAAATATATCTTGAACCCTAGATCACGGTAAGAATATTTGTTACGTTAATTGCCAGGAATGGAATGAATGTATCAATTGCTTAACACCCTAAATCTAATGCTGGAAAATTTCTTAATTGTGTGAGGAATCAACATTTATTAGGTTTTCTTATGAATTTTATGTGTGAGGAATCAACATGGATGATTTGAGTAGGTGGCATCAACATTGTTAGGTTAATTGACGTTCTTAATTGACATAACCATTATAAAAGAGGGATAAGAAAGGAAAATCAATCCTAAGTACCTTTAATTGATATTTTCTCAACAATTTACAGTTCTTTGTCATTTAATTTCAATTCAACTCTTATTGCAAAACCCAATCTCTTTTAATCTACTTAGTAAGCATATAATTAGGAATTTCCATTGAAACCGTTCCTCATGGGATCGACTTTTATTTAATCGAAATACTATACTGCGATTGATAATTTTGGTACGCTTGCCAATACTTCAACAAGTATTTCTGGCGCCGTTGCCGAGGACGGTGTTATTTGAGAATTATATGTTTAGCTTATTGAGTATTTTATTTATTTCTATTTTTGTTTTATTTTTTAGTTTTATTTTACTTAATTATTGTCTTATGCTAATCTTTATTTGAGTTACTCTTTTGATTTATGCTTTTAAGAGGACATGTATCTTCAAAGCAGTTAGAATTTAATCCAGAAATTGAAAGAACAGCTAGGAGGAACCGGGGTAGAAGAAGAAGGGAAATTCAAGAACAAGTCATAAGGGAGTCAGCGAATTCTTCTTCCACACTTGATTTACCAGACCCAATTATAGAAGATATGACAGAAGACGAAGCAAATCTGAATCCGAATCCAAATCCAAATCAAAATCCAGATTGAAATCCGCCTAGAAGAACTCTCAAAAACTATGTTATGCAGCAAGGTCCAAGACACTTTTCCAGCATTGCCATACCGGACGATCAGACATTGCAGATGAATCCAGCTTTCTTAAGCTTGATTAGTGCTCATCAATTCACTGGATTGGATCATGAAGATCCTTATATTCATTTGTCTACTTTTTATGAGTTGATTGGTACCATGGGATTTAGAGTAACAAATCTTGAATCTGCATATTTGAGATTATTTCCTTTTTCTTTGGCAGGTAGGGCAAAGGAGTGGCTGAAAGCACATCCTAATCAGAGTTTGACTAATTGGAGTAGCATAAAAGAGAAGTTTCTGAACATATTTTTCCTACCATCCCGCTACACCAAAGTGAAATCAGACATCACTTCTTTTAGACAAGGAGCAGATGAACATTTTTATGAAGCATGGGAGAAATTACTGTTGAGAAGATGCCCAAATCATGGATTTTACGACATTGCTCAGTTGAATATTTTCTATACTGACTTGCGACATGATGCAAAGATGCTATTAGAGGCTGCAGCAGCAGGATCCATGTTGGATGTAGAAATTGAACATGCCACAAGAATTATTGATGCACTAGCTTTTACAGACCAACAGGCCCAACATGATAGACATCCAGTTCAAAGAAAGGGAGTACTTAAACTTAGCACCTCAGATGCTATCTTAGCCCAGAATAAATTTATAACCCAACAAATTGAAGTATTGAATCAGAAAATAGAGAAATTACCTCAACAAATTCATACAGTACAATTCATTCCTAATCAACAGATGAATTGTGACGTGTGTGGAGGTGATCATGCAAATGAACAATGCTCTTATCAAGGCAACATTCAACAAGAAGAAGCTAATTATATGGGTGTTAAAGGTAGTCAAGGCAGACAAGGTAATTTCCCTAATTCCAACAATTATCAGAATAATTTTGCACAAGGATGGAGAGGGAATCAGAATCAGAATCAGAATTTTGGGTGGAACCAAGGTGTTAGCTCATCTGCAAGACAACCTACATTTCAACAACAGTCATTTCAGCAACTTTCATATCAGCAGCAATATCCTTCAATGTCTGACAGAATAAGTAAGTTGGAGGATACTTTAGAAAAATTCATGCACAGCACTATGGCTAATAAGAAAAATACTGAGATTTCATTAAAAAATATAGAGACCCAGATAGGCCAACTAGCTAAACAATTATCTGAGCAGCAAGGAGGACAGTTTTCAGCTAACACACAAACCAACCCCAGGGAGCAATGCAATTCAATAACTACAAGGAGTGAAAAAGTTGTAGGTAAAGGGATTGATGACAATATAGCTGTTGAAGAAGAAGTTATGGTAAAAGAAGATGAAGAGCAAGAAGAGGAGAGTAAGAAAGAAAGATATATTCCTAATAAGAAGAATGAAGAGGGAAAGAAAAAACAAAAGATAAAAGAAGGAGGGAGTCAAAAACCATTTGTAGAGAAGTTACCATATCCCAAGTTCCCCTCACAGATAGATAAAGAAAGACAATTCACTAAGTTTATGGATATTTTCAAGCATTTATAGATTAATATTCCATTTATGGAAGTTATGGAGCAGATGCCGACTTATGCAAAATTCATGAAAGAGTTGTTAACTAAGAAAAGGAGATTTAGTGTAGAAACAATGGAGTTAGAAGCAGGATACAACACTATAATTCATAAATCATTACCTCAAAAGTCCAAGGATTTTGGCAGTTTCATTATACTAGTCACAATTGGGACATTACAAGTAGGTAAGACATTACTTGATTTGGATGCTAGTATAAATCTAATGTCTTTGTCTATGCTTAAAAGAATAGGAGACTTGGAAGTAAAACCTACAAGAATGACACTACAGTTAGCTGATAAATCTCTAAAATTCCCTTATGGTGTGGCGGAGGATGTTTTGGTCAGAGTTGATAAATTTATGTTTCAAGTTGATTTTGTTATGATGGATATGAAGGAAGACACTGAAGTTCCTCTTATACTGGGAAGACCTTTCATGAAGACAACAAAAGTAATTATAGATGTTGACATGGGCAAGTTGAAAATTAGAAGTGGAGATGATGAAGTTAATTTTAATATGTTTGAAGTTGTACAACAACCGGAAGACAAGAAAGATTGCCTCAAAAAAGATACTTTGGAGGAATTACCCATCTCAACTGAAAAACAAGATTACAAGCATATTGCACAACCCCAAAGACATCTCAATCTGACTATGAAGGAAGTTGTTCAAAGAAAGGTACTGAAACCTCCTGAAGCAAGTATGATTTATCCAATCTCTGACAGTTGTAAGGTTATTCGCAATGAAAAGAATAAATTCATTCCCACAAGGACAGTTAAGGGATGGAGAATTCGTATAGATCACCTTGATCACTCACCTGCATGAGCCCTAAAGCAAATAGGCGTCAAGCTGAAGACGTTAAACAAGCGCTCCTAGGAGGCAACCCAATGTTTTGAATTTTTTTTTCTTTTTGCAGTTTAAGTTTTTTGTACATTTTTCGTCCTTAGGTTCTTTCTTTGCAAGATTGCTCCAGGTACACAATGAACTTCTCCTCAAGACTTTGAAGTCTTACTTCAATGGCCTGGGGACAGTCCAACTTTTCCGGGAGGGGGTGAGAAAGTCTGCAGCTAAGGCAGAGACATAAGAAGAAGGAGAATCAGCAAGTGAAGAAGAATAAAAGGGAGACAACAATTTAATTTAAGTTTAAGTTTTTTTTTTGGTGTGTTAAGTTATTTGTTTTTTTAATTTGATGTTTTTAAGTTTTTTATTATTATTTTAATTTGTTTTGTTTTGAATATTTGAATTGACACTTAATGTGGTGAATGTTTTAAATTGATGTGATTAAATTGTTATCCCATACAATTTGGATTAAAGCCAATTATGAAATTATTATTTATTGTCCAATTCAAATCTAAAACTTGAAGAAAACCATTTTGATTGCTCCAATAACAAGTGATTTTGGGATGATGAGTATGATAGTGAAAAGGAATTGATGAGGAGAATTAGGAATTAACTGAATTGGAGAAGCTAGCCAAAACCCAGGTGAGTAGAGTACCACAAACAGTTCAAATTGAGTGTCAACACTTTATGATGATAACTGGTATTGATTGATTCTTTGATGTGATTACATGTTGGTGAGACTTGAAAATGATAAAGACATTTTTTTCTTTATAGTAGATATAACCCAGAGCCAAATAGTCAGTCCTACATTAATTATAGGACATCCATTTGAACCCCTTCTGAGCAAAAAATAATATTGTTTCTTAAACAGAACCCCTAATCCTAAATACTATTTATCTACCTTCCTATATTTGAGAAAGGAAATGAGTATGAATGTCACTATTTTTCCTATTGTTGGGTATTGCTATTGGTGTCCTACGGGTATTATTGGGGTGTTTTTCTAAAAAAAAAAGTGTAAAGGAAAAGCAAAACTTAAAAATTATGACAAAGCCAAAAAGGATACATGCAAAAGCATGAAAAAAAAAGAGAAGTCAAAAGGGGGGAATAATAACTTGTGAGATTATTAACTCACTATCATATTGTTAGCGACAAAAGCATGAAGTTTGAAACCTGATTTGAGGAAATGTTAACCAAGAATCATTCATATGATTAAAATTTCTCAAATACTTTTGTATATCCTAGAAAAACCAATGATTCTTTCTTAGTCCAACCCCATTACAAGCCTCAAAAGACCTTTTGATTTAAGTCTTTCTTAACAAATGTTGATTGCTTGAAGATGATTATCAATATTGGATTGTCTAAATGAAGTGATTGAATGAGATAAACACTTACCTGTGAGAATTAGAGATGAGTATATATAACTCTATTTGAGAGATCATGCTTCTCTAAGGATAGTTGAGGACTAATTATTCTTTGTTGGTTTTTGTAACTTGAATGCTTATGTGTTCTATTTTCATTTGGAGTTGTGAGCATCACCTTTGAAAATTTTTATGTTGTGGTTCTGGAAGAGAAAGTGATAATAGGCGATGGTTTTGTTTTGGAAAAATTACTTTGCTTGGGACAAACAAGATTTTAGGTTGGGGGGAGCCAATAGGTCTAAAGTTTTGTGTGGAAGAACATAGTATGCATATTTGGAATCCCTAACTCCATCATCATGGACAACGACAAGCAATTCATGGATAAGGGATTAACCAAGTTCTATGCGAGCTTGTACATCACTCACAGGGTTAGTTCTGTCGAGCACCCCTAAACCAATGGATAGGCAGATGCAGCCAATAAAGTGGATATACTCGAGCTAAGAAAAAGGCTAGGAGCTACGAAAGGAAGGTGGGTCGAGGAGCTCTTAGAGATATTATATGGGCATACCGATGTACCCCTCAATCTTCAACCGAAGAGACACCATACAACCTCACATACGAGACAAATTTCATGATCCCCGCCGAAATTGGCGAGAGATCTTTATGTTGACAGTTGTTCGACCAGGGAAAGAACGAGCAAAACATGAGGATAAAGTTGGATCTTGTTGAGGAGGGGAGAGATAAGACGACTATTTGAGAGGTAGCATCCAAACGATGAATGATATGAAAGTACAATTCCATGGTATGATTGAGAAGTTTTTGAGAGGACGACCTAGTACTTCACCTAAGAAGCATGGTGAGGAAGGATCCAACAGATGGCCGAAACACTAGGGAATGATGCAAACCGCTTGAAAGAGTTATCCGACAAGCCAGTACCAAGCACATGGCACACCTCCTTACTCAATTTCTATTTTAGTTAAAGTTGTATATGTTGTATTGCCATGTACTCTTTCCAACCACCAACATTTTTCTCGAAAAGGGTTTTGGTTGGGGAGGTTTTAATGAGGCATGTAAATCCAAATAAAAGTAAAATAATTCTATCACATACTAGCATATCTCGGTCCTAGATGATTCACTTCTTCTCAAGTACAACAAGGTCAAGGATGTTTTGCATGCCCGTCGAACAATCCCTCCCAAAACAAAAGTGCTACTTAACATCTCATATAAGCAACTAACTAAAGAAAATATAATAAGATGCAAATGTAACAAAGGCCAATAACTTTCATTTTTACCACATATACAAAACGTACAAAAGCCAGCCAATGAAGGTGGCAGTATAAGTCATTGCAAAAATATGGAAACAACCAGGCTAAAGCAAAAAGTAATTAAAACAAAACACTAAGCATCGTCTGATAGGTCATCATTGTGGACCAGGGAACCGTTGTGAATATCATACTCAACGTCGAAGTTCGCCTTGTCCAGAGGCACGCCACTCCCAACAAAATGATGCATCTGACGAATGGCCTTATTAAAACCTTCGTATGCTCTTGGACAATGTAGTATTTTTTTTCGGAAAGTTATTTTTCAATCACGGCCTTCATGGCAACCTCCGACTCATGGAGGGATGACAACCCTGCCACCTTAGTGGCCACAATCTTATTTTCCACAGACTGCACTAACTCCTCCTTGAACCACTCTAACTCCTCCTGCAGCACGTCCCTCTCTAAAGTGACAGCCGAGACCTTGTTGGTCAAAGAAAGTGGGCAACCAACTTTCTCATTTGCACCGAAAGCACGGAAGAAAAGGGTGGCTGCCAATTTTTTATTCAAGCATGAGGTGCCCACGAGACATATTTTATGGTAATGCACAGTACCAAATTTTGCTATAAATTGGTCTTCTTCCTGCAAGCATAGTATTCCATCCCACACAAAAATATTACTTCTCTTAGAGAAGAAAGAGTGGCACCAGCGAGAGGCAGAAAAACTAGAGAGTTTTAGTTTAGCTTCTGGGTGTAATTGGGTTGTAAGTTGTGAGTGTTTTGAGAGTATTTTGTAAACACTTGTGTATTTTTCTTTTCTCCTAGTAAGAGATCTGCAGTAGTCCGGAGACGTAGGCATTATTAGTCGAACTTCGTTATCAATTGGTGTGTGCAATTATTCCGCTTTTATTTCACTTTCACAAATCTGACCATATGGGAAGATTCAACATATTTTTCCCAACAACTGGTATCAGAGCTGGTTGTTAGTTCTGTAATTTTTGTGGTGTTACTATTCATATGAATAGTAAGTTACTATTCCATGAATAGTGAAAATGTGAATAGTGCAAATTTTGTCGGCGCTACAAATTTGCCCGCAGTCGTGTTTTGAAACACGGTAGCTCACAAGAATTGTCAGAAACGATCCAACAGATAAGTCAGATCAGAGTTGGAGTGATGGCTGCAGACGAAGGAAAAATGAAAATTGAAAGGTTCGACGGTACAGACTTTGGCTTCTGGAAGATGCAGATAGAGGATTATCTGTATCAGAAGAAGATGCATCAACCACTCACAGGGGAGAAGCCAGAAACCATGAAAGAGGAAGAATGGAGTCTCCTTGATAGACAGGCTCTTGGAGTTATTCGTCTAACATTATCCCGTAATGTTGCTTTTAACATTGCGAAAGAAAATACGACCTTAGATCTCATGAAGGCTCTTTCCAACATGTACGAGAAACCATCAGCCTCAAACAAAGTTCACTTGATGAGGCAATTGTTCAACCTGCGGATGTCTGAAGGTGCTTCGGTGGCAAATCATCTCAATGAACTCAACACTGTAACAACCGAGTTGAGTTCTATTGACATCAAATTCGATGATGAAGTACAGGCTTTAATAATTTTGTCTTCCCTACCAGAGAGTTGGAATGCTACGGTCACAGCTGTGAGTAGCTCATCGGGAAACAATAAGTTAAGATTTAATGATGTTCAAAATTTGGTTCTCAGCGAAGAGATCCGGCGGAGAGAGTCAGGTGAAGCATCAACCTTTTCATTATTGCATACAGAGTCAAGAGGAAGAAGTTCAACCAAAGAAATTAGACATGGAAAATCAAAGGACAGACGGTCCAAGTCCAGAAATCATCGTAGTTCCCACAACTCAAAGTCGATCGAATGTTGGAATTGTGGGAAGACCGGACACTTCAAAAACCAGTGCAAAAGTGCACGGAAGAATCAAGGAGCAAAGGACGAAGCAAACGTTGCCTCCACCTCAGGAAAAGATGAGGCGTTGATATGCTCTCTTGAAGGCAGGGAGGAGTCTTGGGTGTTAGACTCCGGAGCATCTTTTCATGCTACCTCACAGAAGGAACTGTTGGAGAATTATGTTCCCGGAAACCTTGGTAAGGTTTACCTTGGTAATGAACAGTCATGTGAGATTGTAGGCAAAGGTGCAGTAAGGATTAAGCTGAATGGGTCTGTATGGGAATTGAAAAATGTCAGACATATTCCCGACTTGACAAAGAGCTTAATCTCAGTAGGTCAGTTAGCTAGTGAAGGCTATACGACAATCTTCCACGGTGATGAATGGAAGATCTCAAAAGGTGCGATGACGATTGCTCGAGGCAAAAAGAGTGGAACTCTCTACAAGACTCGCAGGAGCATGTCATTTGATTGCAGTTGCAAGCAAATGAAAATTCCAACATATGGCACCAAAGACTTGGACATATGAGTGAGAAAGGAATGAAGGTCATGCACTCGAGAGGAAAATTACCAGTGTCTTCGATCAGTAGATATTGACATGTGTGAAGATCGCATACTTGGAAAGCGTAAGAGAGTCGACTTTCGGACAAGTAAAAGAACCCCAAAGAAAGAGAAGCTTGAGCTCATCCACTCGATGTTTGGGGTCCAACGATTGTCCCATCCGTTGGTGGGAAGCATTACTTCGTGACTTTCATTGATGATCATTCCGTAAAGGTATGGGTTTACTTTCCGAAATATAAGTCGAAGTATTTGAAGCTTTCAAGATTTGGAAAGCTATGGTGGAAAATAAGACAGGATTGAAGATTAAGAAGCTCAGATCCGACAATGGTGGTGAATATGTAGACACCGGATTCAAGAAGTTTTGCTATGAGCACGGAATCGAATGGAGAGAACTGTGCGGTACGCCTCAACACAATGGTGTAGCTAAGCGTATGAATCGAACGTTGACTGAAAGGGCCAGAAGTATGCGTGTGCAATCAGGCTTACCAAAGCAATTTTAGGCAGAAGCAGTCAACACAGCAGCTTACTTGATCAACCGAAGTCCATCGGTACCATTGGAGCACAAGATACCAGAAGAGGTATGGAGCGGAAAAGAGGTAAAACTCTCACATCTTAGAGTTTTTGGTTGTGTAGCATATGCGCATATCGGTGATCAAGGCGAAACAAACTTGATCCAAAATCAAAGAAATGTACTTTCCTTGGTTATGGTGAAGATGAGTTTGGCTACCGCATATGGGACGATGAAAACAAAAATATGATCCGCAGCAGAGACGTAATCTTCAATGAAAGAGTGATGTACAAGGACGAGCATAATACAAGTGCCAGCAACTCGAAGCGAGTGGACCAGCTTTATGCGAAGTGGAAGATATCCCGGAAAGTCCTATAATAAGGAGTCCTCGACCGGAGGAATCAGTTGAAGAACCCGATGTGCAAGCGTAACCTCCTACTCCAACTCCCGTATTGAGAAGGTCTTCTCGGCCTCATGTGCCTAACAGGAGATATATGGACTACATGTTGTTGATCGATGGAGGGAGCCCGAAGATTATACTGGAAGCTTGTCAAGCCACGGATGCTAGCAAGTGGGAGCTTGCCATGAAAGACGAGATGAAGTCTTTGATCTCAAATCGGACATGGGAACTAGTCAAGTTACCTATGGGAAAGAAAACACTTCACAAAAAATGGGTGTATCGAGTGAAGGAAGACCATGATGGTTCTAAGAGATACAAAACTCGATTGGTCGTCAAAGGATTTCAGCAGAAAGAAGGAGTCGACTACACCGAAATCTTTGCTCCAGCTTGTAAAGCTCAATACTATCGGGACTCGTGTTAAGTATTGTGGCTAGTGAGGAGCTCTATCTAGAGCAATTAGATGTGAAGACCGCATTTCTTCATGGAGATTTAGATGAGGAGATCTACATGTACCAAGCCTCAAGGTTTTTCGAAGGAAAGAAGACCTTGGTGTGCAGATTGAAGAAGAGCCTGTATGCCCCGAAACAAGCTCCAAGACAAGTGGTATAAGAAGTTCGAAAGCTTCATGCACAAGGGGAGTTTCCGAAGTGCAACGCCGATCACCGTTGTTTCTTCAAGAGGTATAAGTCCAAGTTATATCATTTTGCTACTTTATGTTGATGATATGCTAGTAAGCGAGTTCAGATATGAATGAGATCATAAACTTAAAGAAGCAGCTTGTCAAAAGAATTTGACATGAAGGACTTAGGCCCAAGCAAAGAAGATTCTTGGAATGCAAATCACGAGAGATAAGCAAAAAGGAGTTTTGCAGTTATTTCAAGCGGAGTACATCAACCGTGTTTTGCAGAGATTCAACTTGGACAATGTCAAACCAGTCAATACACCTTTGGCTTGCCATTTTCGTCTATCCAAGGATCAGTCTCCTCAAACGAAGGAAGAAGAAGAGTTAATGGCTAAGATTCCGTATGCTTCAACCATTGGAAGTTTGATGTACGCGATGGTCCGTATGAGGCCGGACATTGGCCATGCAATGGGAGTTGTAAGCGCATTCATGTCAAATCCAGGAAAAGCTCATTGGGAAGCGAGTCAAATGGATTCCGAGGTATCTACGAGGCACAACAGAAAAATGTCCGTATTTTAGAAAAGGAGATCTAAAATTGCAGTGGCTACGTAAATGCGGACTTTGGAGGTGAAGTTGATCACGAAGAAACACCACCGGGTATGTGTTCACCGTTGGAACTACAACTGTTAGTTGGATGTCGCGGATACGTAAGATTGTTGCTTTATCCACTACGTAGGCCGAGTATGTAGTAGTGACAAAAGCCAGTAAAGAATTGATATGGCTTCAAGAATTGTTGGCAGAGTTGGGATTCATTCAAGAAAGGAGTGTTTTGCACAGTGATAGTCAGAGTACAATACATCTGGCAAAAAATTTAGCATTTCACTCCAGGACCAAACACATCGACATACGTTATCATTTCATCAGATCTCTACTTGAGGATGAGATGCTAACATTAAAGAAAATTTTGGGAAGCAAGAACCCAACATATATGCTAACAAAGGTGGTGACTATTGACAAACTGAAGTTGTGCTCAACTTCAGTTAGCTTACAAGGATAACAGACAAGAGAATACTACTATTGATCAAGGTGTGAGGATAGATTGAAATCGGTCCTCAAGTGGGAGATTGTTGGTCAAAGAAAGTGGGCAACCAACTTTCTCATTTGCACCGAAAGCACGGAAGAAAAGGGTGGCTGCCAATTTTTTATTCAAGCATGAGGTGCCCACGAGACATATTTTATGGTAATGCACAGTACCAATTTTTGCTATAAATTGGTCTTCTTCCTGCAAGCATAGTATTCCATCCCACACAAAAGTATTACTTCTCTTAGAGAAGAAAGAGTGGCACCAGCGAGAGACAGAAAAACTAGAGAGTTTTAGTTTAGCTTCTGGGTGTAATTAGATTGTAAGTTGTGAGTGTTTTTAGAGTGTTTTGTAAACATTTGTGTATTTTTCTTTTCTCCTAGTAAGAGATTTACAGTTGTCCGGAGACGTAGACATTATTGACCAAACTCCGTTATCAACTGGTGTGTGCAATTATTCCGCTTTTATTTCACTTTCACAAATCTGATCCCATATGGGGAAGATTCAACATATTTTTTCCAACATAACTTTTCTCCCAAAGCATTGGTTTCAACGTTCAAAGTGGAATTAGTCTCTAGTGCCTCTTTCAAAGAGTTCGACATCTCGGCGAGCTCCCCCTTTAAGCAAGCAAAGTCAGAGCTCTCATCACTCTTAATCACGTTAGCACGCAACCGCTTATCGAGGATGAGGGCACGGGTTTGGAGCTCAGCTTGAAGCATCTTTGAATGATCAGCACTTGTGTAGAGGTTGTTCTTCGTGACCGACATATCCATGGTCACCTTCGAACCAATATGGTGGTTGGTGCCCAAAAAGCGATTGGAGGAGTAAGCGGCGAAGCTCGGACTTGAAATATGAGTCTACATTCTCTTCAGAAAAAGGTGGGGAGAATTGTTGTGATGACCATAACTTTCTTTCTCTTTCCTCTTATGCTTTTTGTGTGCATCAGGAGGGGGGGAGCAAGTCAGTTGGAGGAGGAGGAAGAGGAACAATGACAGTAACCACTTTTCTTTTGTTGGAATTGTTGACGGTTTGCTGATGGAATTTACGAAAAAAGTGTTTGTTAGTAGGCATCTCGACAGCCATGATGTCTACAAAAAACCCATATTCAGCAAGGTCAAACAAACGAATGAGAAACGACTTCAAATAAAATAACACATATCATAATAGAGGTCGGAAAGACGATAGGGAGATAAATAGACTTGGAGAAGTTTTCGTGTGGGCAGTCGGTGGGGTAGTTGGTCGAAAATTCCCAGCATCCGGACGTCTTCGGATGACATCTCGGAGCGAGGCCATTTTTTCAAAAGTAAAGGATTGCAAGTCCAATACAACGAGAACTTTGGTTGGTTGCCTTCGAAAAAATACTCTCGACTAAGGGGCTAGATGACCACTTTGAAGAAGCTTCCTTTGAAATTCTTATACAAGGATGTGTGCGATGAGAAGAAGGTGGAGGTTCGATGACCAATCAAGGACAACCAACTCACTGGAGAAGTGGTCAGGTACTAAAATGTAAAAGAAAAGCCTGAGGCATCGACCGTAGATGCAAACCTTCACACAAAATATGGAACGCTAGTAAGGTGGCCCAACTATTCGGATGTAGTTGTGTCGGTGCAATGTTTAACATGTGAAGGACACCCATGGTAAATTTGTCAAAGGGAGATGAACATGTATATCCGAGAACAAGTAGAAATACATATAGAAGTATTTCGCATTTCCTTCCCGGTTGTGACAAACATTATCCATAGCACCTCAACGACGAAGCATGACTATCGTGTCTGGAGCACCCTTGGGCAATAGATCCTGGTACTCAATAAATGACTTCAGCAAAATCGACCACTAATATTTCGAGTAGTAACTGTGTACACGATGGTCCACCCAATTGTAACCTTGTTTTGATAGATCATCAACAGCTCGATCAGGCATCAGTTCCTTCCACAACATTACTAGAGGAGGGGCAATCCCCAACAATGACCAAGTCATCAGTAGCCATGGCCGATGAGTCAGCGGAGGCACATTTCACACTATCCCCTCTCAAGCGACCGACCGATATACCCTCCACCTACATCGACGACTCACCTGCAGACTTTTCGTAATGAGAGGAAGAAGAATGGAAAGATCAATTCATGTTTATATTGGAGTAGAAAGAATGACAACAAATAGGATAGTGAGAGAGCAAACAGAAGAAGAAGGCAGAGCACTTCACAGAGTAGTATATCACAAGGCCAGAAAACGTAAGAAATGCCTCAACCACCCCATTATATAGGGACAAACACACAAAATGAGGCCCTCTCCCAATCCTGACCATTGGATCTCCTTTAAATAAAAAACTCACCATAACAGGGGCATTTGAGAGCGGGAAATTATTTCAAAATTCCCTCATTTCTTTCTCACATCATTTCACCCATAAAGACCAAAGTTATCTCGGATGACAGACGGTCTCCGGTGACGACATGAGTGATCAGTAAACTAGCAAGTCCTCCACCACCACTTCAAATCTGAACACTCAATGGATGTGTCATAATATTTTATGACGAACGGTCCGAACTTTGAGAACATATGTATTGTATTATACTAGAGGATTCAATATAGTCTCATCCCGAGAAGCCCCAGGTGATACCACTCAGTCATGATCACATAAATACTTTGTAGCATTTATATGAGAGGTAAGATAACTATTTTACAAAAATTTTGTTAACAAACTGTATTATTACTGAGTGTCTTTGAATATATCTCCTCACACATCTTTCAATATCGGAAATCGAAAACAAAAATCGAACATCATGGACTCCGGGATAAATATTGGATCCCATAGCAATTGATGAAGTATAAGGGAGTGATAATTTTAAAATCAAATTAATTATTGATAGAATGAAAAAAAAATTTGTAATTATGTAAAAATTCCACTTATAGAAGAAAATTATTTACTTTAACGATTTTATGAAATACAGTAAAATATGACATCTAAACATCTTAATTTAATAAAATAATATTTGAGTTGATAATAAATTATATTTCACAAAATCAAACGTGAATTTATCACCGCTCTTGACAGAAATAGAAATTATTTACAAATTTTAGTTGCAACCACGGGTGAAAAACTGTACCTCGGTGATGCTTTTTGTTTAGAATAGGACATGGAATTAGGGGGCAGAGAATTCGGACTTGATGGTAAGAAAAAATTGAAGTTTACCAAAAGAAAGTGAGTGTTGTGTTTGAAAAGAATGTTGAAAGTGCAGTATATCGAGTGTACGAATGGAAGAGGGTGAAGTTTCACATAAGTAAATAAAGTGAGCCTGTGGACATGTTGAAACATATGCTGTGTGCATTTATGGCTTGATGTCTACATTGTTTAGATGAAATTGATGACCTGCTCTTCCAAATCAACACACAGTCATGTCCTTTTGCTCCAAAACCGATTTGATTTAAACCTGCACTGCACTCTGCACCTGCAATTCCTCATCTTCCCCACCCAGCCACCTCCATCCATGTGATTGCTTCCTAACCACTCTTTATGGTAACCTCCCTATTTAAAACATGCCTTTTTCACCCCATCTTTCCCATTTTCCTATTTTCTCCCCCACAAATAAATGCCATGGCTTTTTCTTCTTTCTCAATAATAACTTCCACAACCAATTTTTTTAAGTATACCAATTAGAAAACCCATTATCAATATTAAGTTTTTATAATTATTATTTTAAAAATATAGGTATAAATGATTTTGATTAGTTTAACTTGAAGTACATAAAATAATAAACTTTTGTTAAAATAGTACTGGCACTCTTGTCTCTGTCTTTGTGCCTATATAACAACATGTGGAATGAGAGGTAGAGAGAGAGAGAGAAAGTTTTGTGAGACATCTTTTCTCTTCCTCAAAGGAACATAATGGATTCTTCTTCATCATCAGGAGCAAGTGTTAGTCAGCATGCCAAGGTTGTTCCAAAACAATGTGACATCTTCCATGCAGGAAAGTACCCGTCATCTCGCAGGACTCATTCCTCCTCCTCCTCTTCCTCCTTTGAATCATTCTATTTCCCTGAGGATCCACTTCTTAGTCCTGCATCTCCCCTTAGATTCTCAGGTGTTCCATTTTCTTGGGAACACTTACCTGGAATTCCCAAGAAACAGAATTCCAAAAAGAAGCTGCAGGAATCATCCTTGAAACTACTCCCATTGCCCCCTCCAACCACCACACACTCTTCTAAGAAGCTCAGTCATGAAGAAGAAAGGGTTAGGAAGAAGAATTCAATACAAGGTGTTTTCCAAAGGGATCCTTTCTTAGCTGCACTGGTGGAATGCTCAAAGGATGATAGCGAAGAAACAAGAAGAAATTTGTGGAGTGGAGCTAAGGTGCCAAGGAGCGTCAGTGATCGTTTTGGGTTCATTAGCCTTTATGCTTCTTGCAAGAGAACTTGTGCTGTTTCTGAGTCTTTAGTCTACCTTCCAAGCTCAAGAAGAAGCACCTGTGAACATGTTAGTCCCAGGTCCCTCTAAGCTTGTGAATTGTGATGATGCTGTCAATGTCCTTTTGTTCATGTTGTTGTAAGAAAACCCAGAAAGAGGTATTTGTTTCCCTCTTTTCTTAAATTTTTTACACCTTGATCTTTGTTTTTAGTTTCTAAAATATTGTATGTGAAGACAAGTTTGTCTTTGGAAACCCCAGCTATTGTAATATGTTAATACAAGTATAGGAAGTAGTGCTTGTCTCCTTCTGTTAATTCAGAGATCACTGATGACTGATGTTTAATTTTTTTTATCTCTTCGGTTTTTGTTTTCTGGTATCAAACACCTAAATCTCTGAACACAATATACGCTCTTTGCTGTATTTCATGTGATAACAACACGTGATGAGTGAAAAATACATGATCCATGTATAAACAATGTACCGGACCACAGTGGAAAGAGGCTGCCAAATTATTGATTTGACTTTTTTTTGTTTTTTTCTATTCTATGTGCACCTTTTGTATTTGCAAGTGTATCATATACGTATGAATGTGATTCCCAAAGATTTTGAGTGATGGCTATAGTGGCTTCTGACGTTGATAACAAAAAGTTGTTGAGCTAACCTTCTCTTTCTTTTAAATGATAGCACGAGTACGTAAACACTGTAGTCTATCTGTACAAACTACAAACTTAGTATACCCTAAACAAACATGTAAGGCTTGGGTTAGGCTCTATCTATATACATGAGGTGGCTGCAGAATTAATACACCTTTTCAAATACTTTTTTAAGGTTATAAATAGTGGTGAACGAAATCATGGCACCCTCAAATGATATCTGCCTCTATCATTCTGATTCCCCAGAATATATTAAAGTTTTGGATATCTTGAATGGAACTTCACAAATTGAGTATACCCTTTAGTTGTCATGCAGTGTAAGCTATAAAAAAGAGTTAATTAACTTTCATATTCCTACATATTTTCCTTTTTCTGCTAAGGTGAGATCTCATTTCAGGTCCTTATTAAGGTGATTTGATATTGAATTTCAGAGATATGGATCCTTAATTTCGTGTCTTTCATCACCATTAGTATTCTGCTGAAACAAAAATAAAACCATCACTGATTTGTTTTGTACAATCACAGTACAATCAATTTAAGCCACATGCTCCGTTTGGTTTTAGCATTTAGTGACACTTCCGTGTAGATTTTGAACAGCCAAAAGTGAGAAAATGTTTTTAGATTATTATAATGATATTTGTAACTTTTAACGAGCATTTAATACCAAAAATTATACGTGTGGGTCACATATAAGTAAGTGGAGTAATTTTATATATATATATATATATATATATAAATTATACCAACCTACACATTAAGTGAAAGTCATAATTATTCATTTAGTGGAGTTCAACTATTTGTAGAAACATATTCATCTGATACATTACTGTACGTCACCTCCCTCAAGGGGAAAAAAATAACGTATTTTAGGGAAAAAAGAAGAGACAAGTGAAGAAGCACCAACTATGATGATTCAACTACACCATAATTGATTAGACAATCTTAGAGCTCAAGTAATGTAAATGGGTCCATCTGGTTTTCCCCCACATGGTTTCAATATATTCAATGCATTTGATGTGACAGATCTACTAGCTAGATACTATTTAAATCCATAGATATTGAAAGAAAATAAGCGTTATCTTGATGTTTTAAGTCTCTATGTTGGTGTAAAGATCAAAGCCAAAACCCCCTTTATCTTTGTTATAACTTTGGCTGTGCTGCATATGATGAAAGATACGCGAGCATATATCTTTATGTCATGTTTTACGGTAGTGGATGTGCTCAAAGCTGAGACTGCATAATGAGGAAGAGGCCCATCTGCTTCTGATATGGCATTATTCCGCAAAGTGGTATCTCTTGGTTATCATAACCGACGCTCAAAAGAGCATTAAGAAAAGGGACTCAAGTCAATGCGACTGCAATGGTAGGTTGTTTTTATTATTGAAAAGGGATCATGAGGTAAGCTATGGTGTCACTTTAACACATTTAAAACAAAACTAACACAAATCTTCACAACTGGAAATTGGAAGAACTTTGCAGACAAAAAGTTAGTAGCAGATGCTAATGTGCATGGAAGTACATGAGAAGGTGAGTGGTACATATTACAAGCCAGAAATGTGACGAGTTCTGCAGTTGGATTGCACATTAAATTGCTACTTTGATGTTCAATTAAAGTTCCATGAGGTGTATACTTTTATCCTCACGGGAATTAATGTGCTTCTCAGAACTCGCTAACGTGTCTATGCCTCATTCATCATGATATATATACACTGATAAGATAAAAAATTAAAGCTTTTAAATGTAATTAATCATTTATCATTTATTGTGCATTAAACGCTTCAGCCAATCCAACAGTTACAAATTTTAAGTGGCGGAGAGAGCTACTTTTGAAAAACAGGTAAATTGGATAACTCAGTTATTCAGATTTAGTTATACCAACTACCATGTTTCTTTCACACTTAGGTTATTTATTCATATATTTAATATAAGTAACACTTCCTTTTTTCTTCAAACCCTATTTGTTGAGTCAACTTAAAATTGTGCGTTTCAAAGTAGTTCCAAGATCTTTTTTATGAGCTTTCCTTTCTTAGTAAAAAATCCTCAAGCATTGAGAGTGTTTACAGATTAACATATATTTTTTCATACTTTTTTTTATCAAATATCCAACTACATATTTTAAAAAAGACATATTTATCTATCAACTATACCACATCATACTAAATTCATATAAAGTTTCACAAATTAATTTTCTTTCTTCATTATGATAATATAATTTTTTTAAAATAATCATGTTAATGCCAAAATGTTTTCTAATTCTAAAAGCACTAAGCTTAAACTTATAAATTTGATATTTTTATTCATATAAATTGACAATAAATGTTGAAAATTCACACTAGTTCTTAAACAGTTTTCAATCAATTGAGTCTTGATGTCAAATTTGATACTTATTCATATTTTGAAATATACGAGATTAAATAGTTTTCAACCATTTGGCTATAGTATTATAATCATATAGTATAGGGTGTTAATTACATGATTCTGATCTAAGATTAGAAATTTAAGTATATTTAAAAAAATAAATTTAAATACAATTTGACCAAAAATTAAGTGTTTGATTTCATGGTGTACTAATATTAGAAAATAACAGGTCATCCAACACATGGATCGAGATTCTCTACCATTTTAAAATATTCATTATGTTAACTGTTCCACTTAATCCTTTCTCTCTCTAAAAGTAATAAAGAAATGGATCACAGTTGAATTATTTTACAAGCGAATTTGTTGTTGCTTAAAAATTATATTACCTTTAGAAAAATTGATACGTATAGTGTGTTTTTCTTGTGAAAACAACCCGTGAGTAGAAAAAAAAGAACAGAACAAAAGAAGGTTCCAAAAATAATAAATAACATTTTGAAAATATTGCATTTTGTGTATTGAATGTTTGAAATCTCATAATTCATGGTGGTCGGGAACGTGGGAAAGTAAGAGAGACAGAATATCACAAACTTGTTCTGTCAGATCAACATTTTCTCATCTTTCTCTTCCAAAATCTATTTTTCTTGAATAAATAATATCCCTTCCTTCATCATCATAAATGGTTTTTCTTCTTTCCTCCATTACCCTCTTCATCTCCCAAAACTCTATCATTGCTCCAAATTCCAACTATTTCATATTCTAATTATTCTGCAGCACTACATGGCCCACCTAGTCACTATATGCTGCCCCAGTTCGTGTGCCTCATTACCTATTCAGTTGAAACATAATAATAATATTAAAGATTTGTTTTTCTTTTTAATTTGGAAAAGGGAATAATTTTGTTCTACAATAACAACTACGTGATGATTTTTCTCCCGTTATCATCATCATAATATGAAGGGAAGTTGCAAAAATAGCTTCCCACGCCGACAGTTTTTCCAGAAATAAATACCAGGTTTATAGGGAACTTTATTGCTTCATGTTGAAGACTCCTTAGGAATTGGGTCTTTCACTCACTCTTTCAGAGAGAGCACCCCAAAACGTGGATCTAATGCAAGCATGCGTGCTCAGAGAAGAGTTATAAGAATGATGGCCTGCTACACATTGAATCTTCCTAGCATAAGAGAAAATACATGTTTGACTAAATTGCTACATTCAAAACTTCAGGCATGTGTAAGTGTAACACTGTTTACTGTGAAGTTGGAAAGAGAAGGTAAAATAAGAACTCTGTCACTCACTATTATATTAAAATCAAGAAAATTGATTATATCTGGCCATTATAAGACAAAGATAGATGAATAAGAGTAGTCAAACTGCAATTAATATTCTAGTGTGTACTTTGAGTTGCGTATAGTTTAAGAGTCCAATGTTCAAATGCTAACAATTCGATATAGTTCAACCAAACGGTGTAAAAAAGTTGATACCTCTCTTCATTTTTTACAGATATTTTCCTTCCAAGAGAATCAACATTGTTCGATTTGTCATGAGAGATTAATCCTGACCTGACTACCTCTTACAGTATATTTCTTCTGTTTCACTTCACATTTATATATTCTGAGAAAAGAGAATCAAAGAGTATCGATGAGAGAGTGACAGGTATAATATACTGTAATAATAAGTTTGACTCGACTGGTTTGATGTAATGAAAATGTATAAAAAAGAAGAAAGAAGAGAAAAAAATGCAAATGGCAAAGCATGACACGTACGAAACCACAGGCATAGGAATTTGAATGACCTAAGTGTGACGCATACGTTAGTGTTGGAAGTCTTCCCATCAATCCCAATTGTCTGAAATAAAAGAATTCAAACTCTAAATCAAATATACGTTTTAATGGCAGAATTAAGAACATTTCATTTACTGGGATTGTGCTGTCATCTTCATCTTGTGTCCTAAGACATTACGCATATGCTCTGCACAAACACTAACGTTTTTGTTAAGGAATCTTACCACATTCACTCTTATCTTCTTTCTTGCCTTAATTATATTTTTATGTCCTCCACTATCCTAATTAATCTTTTCAATTTTAATTTTATTTGTTACAACTCAGTTCCTTTTATTCTTATTTATTTAATATTTAAATCATTATATTATTTATACCATGTCAAGACATTACTTTTACAAATTGTGCTATTCAAAATGTTGTGTGAATTATATACATTGAATGCATTTATTTAATGATTATCTTGATCCTATTTTTCTTTTATATTATATTTTAGACTGCCAAACTTTTCAGGGTATAATGTAAGAGTAAAATAGAGAAGAGAGATACAAAAAAATAGACAAAAAAGTATATACTATTTCATTAATTGGATGGAAAAAAGTAGAGAAAAATATTTTTATGTATTTGATAAAGTAAAATGAAAGAAAAATAAATAAATTATGTTGAAAATATTTTTATATTAATTAAAAATATAAACTTTGTCCTATTATTTTTTTCCATAGTATAATTGCTTCTTCTAAACTTTGTTATTAAAAATAAAACTATTTAAGTGAGATTGAAAAAAAAATTCATGTTGCTATCATTTTATGCCTTGGAAAACATATTTTTGAATAAACTCCACATAAATAACTGCCTGTTATTTTTCTCAAATAAATAATAAAAAATAATTTTTTATCCTATCTCATTTATTATTTTCTTATTCTTGCATCTAAATCATCTAATTAAATAAAATAAAAATATTATATTACGATGTAACCAAATCGGTAACTTAGTTTACATGATTAAAAACTCTCTATCCAAGTGAATAATAGTTAGTGATTAAAAAAATTCCCTAACGATTACAAAAGAGTTTATCTCAATTACAGCTATTACAACACAGAAGTAAATATAATTTTCATCATATATTTAATAATATAATATCAGAATCAATTCTATCTTCACTAAATATACGTAAATATAGCAAAAATACAATAATATTATAATATATAAATAAAATTCTCATCATATTAAATCATTTTTAATATTATATTATATTTATCTTTCCTCGTGAGACCGTGTAAGGGAAGCTTCTTAAACTCTCACATTTCGCTCTCCAAATCAAACCTTCTTTCATTGTTGTTCCATCTTTTAGTCGCAATCTAACACCGAGAAATACCACTATCCTTCGTAAAAGTGTATTAGGATTCTAGAGTAGACTACGGTTCTATTTAGGAAGAAGCGAAGCAAAAGTTCAGTTTTTCAATTCTAGGAGAGCGTCTCATTAGTTTTTCAATTTTTGTAATCGGAAAGATGATGAGTAGTTACAAAATTCACGCACAGAAATTACTATTAACCAAAGATGTCACACAAGGTATTCAACATGTGTCTAGTTATAAATTGTCTCTATCAGGAAACCAGAAAAGTTTACATTGCGGTAGAGCTGTATGTTAACATTTGCCAACCATAGCATATATATTATTAACAAAACAACTCCGAAATTTTATATGCATAATAGATACTCACTTTCAATTAGATGATCAAGTGAAGGTAAGACCAGAGTATCACATGATCACTCATCATGCAGTTGGACAAATCCACAGGACAGAACATAAAAAACTCGTATAACTTCAATCTGTCTATACAGCCCAACATTCTCTTGTTAGCAGTTGACTATACTTTGAAATCAAGGCCATGAAAACATCAATATTCAAAGTAAAAACAATACACACGATTGACTGTACGAAAGCTCACCAACCTAAAAATGTAAGAACCTCAACCAGCAAATGTAAATGAAACTAACATCACGAAAAGTTATAATGTACACCAGGTGCCAAGAAGGAAGCAAATGCCAGAGGGGACAGTGGTGGGGAATGCCAAGGCATAGCATAGGACTAGAGCACCAGTCATCACATGGCCACCTTTTAGTTCAAGACTTGGTAATTGCTGGCTCAACTGCATGGACGTCTAAATCATATATATATAATGACATTGAACAATTTAACATTCCGGAAGGGAGTGTGTCGATGCAAATGGTGAGAAGCTTGCAGCTGACTCACTATAACGAAGAGGATGTTGTTGCTGACTGGATGAACCCATATAACTCACTGAAGCATTGCTTGGACTTGGAATGTATGGAGACATGTACCTTGAGTTAAGGGATGACAAAGATGGATACCCTGTGGAATGTGGGGAATTCAAGTGAGAAGCTAGTGATCTTTGGGATGAATTCCTAAGATCTACTGAGCTTCGGCTGATGCTTAGGGAGGGAGATTGATGGTAGGAGGACCTAAGAGATGGTTGAACATAAGGTGTACTGGCAATGGAGTAGTTACGAGAAACAGATGGGGTCTGGGAAGCTGGCCCGGCAATTTGTATTGCTGAAGATGAAGCTAGTGATGATCTCACAGAAGATATAACAGAGGATGCCACAGATGCCGGGCTTGATGAGAGCAAGGGTGTGGATTCTGAAGGTGGTGGCTCAGTTAAACCAGTTCTTGCATCACGCTTGCAAACTGGACAAAAGGTTCTCCATGAGGTAAGCCAAGAATCCACACAGGCAGCATGAAACTCTGCCAATAAATCATCAAGAATAACAAATTAATATAGTCTCTATAACAGTCATAATTTAACATGCACATAATACAAATATATAATACGGGCAGCAGAGATTAATTATGTTAAGCAACAAAACATCAATAGCATGTAATGTACCGCAAAATCAAAAACAAGAAAAAAAATTATAAACGCTGAAGCTAACTCAAGGAGTCACGAACATTGTCTACAAATAAAAAAAATTAAAAGGAGGTGATGAATGAGCATTCACTATTTCAAGGTGTGATTTAGGATGAAGAACACTCTTTCATCTAGTGCATTACACCACACATATGCAGTTTTAGAATTCATAGAGCCACACACAAGGCCCAGATAGTTATTGTACTTCCATTTTTTTTTCCAATAACTTCAACGACAATTATTTTTCTCGTATCCCAGGTCAAATCTGCACCTTTCAACCCATTGGGTTGACTACTTCAATTTTGAGATATGGATTGCAAATTAGAAAACTTCTTAAATCCATTTCCCTGCCAGGTCATGTTATGAGAATTTTATACAATCATCCATCAACAATTTTATTCACATGTAAGTCAGACCAAATTTCACATAAATAAAGTAATTTGTTTAATTTGCAGTACTTTTTAACTTGTGAGGAGTACGGAGATCAAATTAAACTTCTAAATAAATCGTCCCATCATTCTACTGTAAAAAACATTGAGTAACAGTTCTTTGTTATAGTTACTTCACAACTGACATACTTTAAATTTTAAAGAATAAGATGGAATGAATATTTTCTAACCATCCTTGCAAATGTCTGTTTTAGGTTGAAGGTTAAAAAAAACAAGATAGCACAAGAGGGTTACTGGTTTTTGTTTTTGCTTTCTTAAAATACAATTCAACACCTTCAATTTGTTAGTAACTCAACCCGAAAAATAACTGTTAACATGCCTCCATTGGCTAAAGAATAAGGTCAGGATATTACTTTTGGGCAACAATCCTCTCTTGTGCTAGCTTTTGGAAGTGATTTAGGCTCAGTCCATTTCTGATATAGTATCTGATAATGGGTCAGCCAAACACACAACCCAGACACCAGTGTGGATGAAGGATTACAATTAGTGTTTATTTCTTTTGGTGTTCTATCGTTGTTATGAACTTGATTTTGGTTTTTGGGGTTGTCCTTTTGGACCTTACTGCAATCTTGCCCAGTATATGTATTACTCATTATGGACTAGGGCAATGAATGAATATTTCTCCTAAATTATCTTTGTCTTTGTGTTGTTTCCTTTGCCCATCTCTTTCTTGAGTTATAGTAGCTGTAGCCTAACAGTATCATAGTCCCTGTCTATTGGGCTATCAGTAAAAGTTCAGTCGCACAAACTTCACACTTAAAATGTTCAGTCTTGGGTTTTGGGTGTGTTAAAATCCCCACATTGGCTAAGGTAATGGTCGGGATACTGCTTATAAGACTTGGCAACCCCCTCGGTTGAACTAGTGATAGGGATTTGGATCGATCCTGCCACTTCTATATTAACATTTCATAGTATAATCAAGATTGTTTATACTTTTAATTTTTATAACCATTAGATATAAAATCAATACTTAAGATCAATGCTACAGAGGGAAAACTGCTGGAGAGGATCCAAATCCAGCGATAGGGGACTTGGGTATTATGGGATGCCCGAATCCCACATCGAGTAGTATAGAATACTCAGTGGAGTATATAACTAGCTTTTGGAAGCAAGTTAGGTCTGTAGGATTCTATAAAAAGTAATTAACTGTTATTCCAAACAGTAAACTAACAAATTTCCAAACAGCTAAAACTAACACAAACTTTTAAGGGAAAAAAATTGTTATAAAATGTTATAATATCTTGATAAGAGCTTAATTAAAAGTTTGAGGGATCTTCCGGATTTCCAAATAGGTATTTCAAGGTGACAACTTATCATTTAAAAACAGGAAAGGGGAAAGGAATGACAATAAAACACACCAAAAGGATCCAAGTCAGAGTTCCCCTAACAAAGTGGGTAGCATCAACTATCAAGTAATATAAGGAAGAGGAACTGCATGTTGAAAGTAGGTAGAACCTAGAAAGTAGACTTGCTCCCAGTTTTCCACTTAAAAAAAATCCCATTAGAAGACTTATTTTTTTGTTTTAGTCTTTATATGTTGCAAAAGAATGTGATTTCACTTTCAATTTCAGTAAGGACTATTTGTGGTGATCAACATCAATGATACAATGTCAAATTGAAAACGTCTGAGATTTAAACTCACATCGTTAAATTAAAAAGAAAACACCACAGTTTAATCAACTAATACTTAAACATAGTTTGTGGATAAATATAAGGGAGAAGCTGGAACATGAATGTAATCGTTCAAGCAAAGAAATATCCTGCTTGAGGCCTCCCAGCAATGCAAATAATTTATTTTATTATGATCACCTAAAAACTAACAACTGTCATTGTATACTTATTTCCAATGAACCCTAAGTAGATAGCTGGGAAAATAGCTAACACCTACTTCAGGATCAACGACATCCTTATTTGTCAGGTAATGTTAACTGATATTACACTAGAAGTTTAAAAACAAAATGTGGTGGATATCAAATATCTTAACTCGGGATCAACATTAGATCCAACAATGAATGCACAAAGTACCAGGAAATTCAAGTAGAACAATGGCCCAGTACATAAGCATACACTGAAGAGATGAACCAACAAAATAATTTATTGCATTTAAAAAAAATGTCATGGGAACACTTACTGTGACAGCAGGGCAGAATCCTGAGTTTCTCGCCAACACAATAGTCTTCAAGGCATATAGCACATGTTCTTGATGTACAGTTGTCTTCCAAAACAGCAGTAAATATCAAACTTGGCATTGCCTTCACTAGGCGACTACTCATACCATGAAATTCACGAACAAGAGAAGCCCGAGGCCTTTCTCTTCTTATGCGATGCCTGCGGACAAAGAAACAAGTAGCCAGCACCGCAGACATTGCAAGTAGGGAAATAAATGAAATTGCCATGATAGACCATGCTGAATTTTCAAAAGTTGGAATGAGCCATATTTCCACATTAGTCCACCCAGCATAGTTCTTTAGTATTTCACCAGAAGCTTTAGATACAAATACAGCGTGTATTTTTATACCAGCAGAGTTTCCTGCCACTGAAACTCAAAGAATTGTGAATTAGAACTTCCAAAATATGATGTAGCTGTTTGAAAACATATACAATATGTGCAAGAAAGTAAGAAATCTACCCAACGATAAGTTATATTTAATATTCATTCTTTGACTATACAATTCACATGGTTGACAAGTGTCAAATTTTCAACCACATCTTGTATATAGGTCATCATCCTTTCCATAAGTTGTACGTTGAAAATATAATCCATCAACTACACATAATCCCCCAATACATCCAAAGTTTCAGACTGTAGTGCAATTATTGTTGACGCCCCAATTTCAATGATCGTACAACATCTACTCAAACATTGAATGAACATGTTCCTCTAACCTTCCATTTAGCATAATAAGACAGGAAGAAACAATCCCGAATACATGTCTTCCAAGTGAGATCATATTAATCAATTCCATTCATAGAAACTTGTACAGGAAACAATATAATCTCTTCTAGGGTTACGAAAATCATAATTAATGTAACATTGACAACTTCCACTATCCAATGATGAATCTCTAATCTGTGCAAAACCATTTTGCAACAACCAGTGAGTATATATTACAACACAAGTTATCTATGGTGATTGTAGAAAAAACAAGTTTAGTGACAATTGAATGCGAGACAGGATAATGAACAAATATAACTTGTATATAAAAATTGGTCATTACTCGCAACCAGGACACCGCCTTCTTCATCGTCATACACAATTACAGCTTTGAAGCCAGCCCTTTGCGCCCTTCTGATTTTTTCCTCAAAGCTACATCCCCCTCGAATCACCAAAGCAAAAGGTGAACTCACATTGGGAAGTTGTTCAACTTCATTTGTCAGTTCTGTACATGCATCAAGTGGGTCTGCCAAATATAAGACTCCATATTCTCCAGAACCTTTGACTGTTGGAGCTGAAACCAAAAGACATTCATGTCAACAAAAAGAATTTATAAAAACAACATCCACACACCATCACATGCAAAACAACATCAGCACAACAACATAACACCACATTTACATTCTTCATCACTATTTTTATTCCACCAAGAAACATGAATTTAGTGTTACAATTACAAAAATCTTGAATTCACTTTATAATGACAGGCATATCATACCATAGCAGCATCTACTGTTTCATACCCCCAAATCATTTCAAAAACTTTTTTTTTTCACTTTTTATCCTCCTAACCACAGTAAGTCTCTCTCTCTCTCTCTCTCTCTCTCTCTCTCTCTCTCTCTCTCTCTCTCTCTTAAATTTCTAACATGACAGAAAGTTTCAGCTCAAGAAATTCCTAGTCGAACAATATTGCTGGCATGATCCTGGATCGAAAAGTTGAACTATTTTCCACTGACAAGGCTGCACCAAATCAGTACCCATCCCCCAAATTGAAATTTTCAATATGGCCCGAAGACCAAAACCACATCCTCCCTCGACCAAAACAGTCTATACACAAAGCACATTAAATCTAACTTGGGAGGAGAAGAAATAGCCTAGAAAACTCACCAAAATTAGCTTCAATATCATCGAAGGAGAGAGTGATATTGTTCCCAATAAGCACCACCTTCGCAGCCGCCATAGCACACAGACTCACCAAAGAGAAGAATAAGAGTAGATTCGACGAACCCATCAGAGCAAAAGATTCGGTAAGCACAAAAGCACAGATTTTTGGCTGGAAATCATACAAGGGAAAGAGAGAAAAGAAGAAATTGGGATTTCTGCAATTTAGGGTTTTGAAAACGCAGCAAAAATAATAGAAACATCAGCTTCCATCTCAAAAAAAAAAAAAGAATGAATCTTCTAATCCGCTATTCCTGGATCCTCTCCGCTTTACTTTGCTTCGATTTCAAATTGATCGCGAATAATGTTATGACAGCAAAATGGGAATATAGTATCAATATATACCAGAAAATATAAATCAATAATATAATTCCACATGAATAAATTAAAAAATGATTATAAATTGAACAAATTGTTGTTTGTTTCTTATATCAGAACAAACAACAAATGATAATATTAGGTTATGGTTTGTATTACATCATAGAATATCATAGGCAAGCTGTTCCATGAGTGATAATTTCCCTTAATCCAAAATTTTCTACGATATAATAACAGAAATTTCCTTAATATAGTATTTTTTTACTTATACAAAATTTATATTAAAAAATTACCTAAAGAAAAGCAGGCATGTATAATTTTATTAAAAATCAATTATATCAATTACATATTAAAATATACAACTCGTCTTTAACAAATAAAAAATTGTCTGGTGTCTCACACTTATTAATATTATCAAATTAAAAGTTGTGTTAGTTTAGTTTACCCTGACAACACCAATGTTCCAGAGTCTCCATTACCATTAGCCCATACACATGTCCTCTCCAACCTCGATTTTTTATTTATTTATTTGTAAATTAATAATAGTTTTAAGCGTTCATAAAATGGAATATTCGAGGATCGAAAAAGAAAGTACGATGTACCTTTTCATTGCTTTTTTTTATCACATCTCATTGTTTTAGATTAGTTATAAATATATTAATTAAATTTTTTATTACTTTTTACAATTACTGTTTTTTGTATTTATTGATTACAAATTTAAATTAAAATGGAATTAAATAAAGATATAAAATGTGGATTGCATAAATATTTAATATATAATATATAATATAACCTTTTTGGTGAATTAAATCCTTTTAATATAATATTAAATGTTTTATTATTTAACTTCATCATTGATTAAAAAAACTACAAACTCTCAATGTAAATACGACTTCTGAGATTTTAAAAAATAGAAGATAACAGCTAAAGTGGCATATCATTTTAATGTTTTTTTTTAAATAAAAACAAAAAAAAAATTATCAAACGAATCATCTCTTAGAATAAAACCATTTAATCAAAAATATTTTTTTAATTAATATTATATTAAAAAATAGATATAAATCTAACTTAATCATAAGAAAACCAAAACTAATATCTATGAAGGAGATAGATAATAATAATAAAGTTAACACTTGCATCATTGTGATGTTTAAAGTAATAAATAAGCCTTTATTGTTCATGTTTATAGCCAGTGATGTGGTGGAAATGAAAAGGGATGAGTCTGGACAGTACTCAAAATTATGGAGATTCGCCCTCAAATTATAATATTTACACATACCGATAGGTATGGTAATTCTAAAGCCAGCTAGTTTCTACAGTAGTCCTGACCACGTGCTCTGATTATCACTCTTTATGCTAATTTAGTCGTCCTTGTCACCTGGTTTATACTCTTTGCTTTCAGCTTCGGAAACAGAACTGCTTGCATGATCAGCTTGAACTTGATTCGGTACAGGGTGGTAGTCATCACCTCCTTTGCTGAAGGTCTGAATAAGTATCAGTACTGCCACAACAAAAACAATGATATACACCATTCTGATGTCAAAAGAACGATGGATATATCGCATCAGTGAAGGTCCACTAAATGTTTTCTTTATGGTTCTTCCTTCCCTGTATCCTTCAAGAAATTTAGAGATTTGAGTTGCCTGATCCTCCCCCTCAATGCTTTCTGAATCAACGACCTGAAAATCATTTAAAACATGATATTGGCTTCTCACATTGTGAAAAATATTACATACAAATGTACAAAAATAAGCAGATTTAAGTTTACATAACCTTGATATGAACAAACAATTCATGTTACCAGTTGATAGCAAAATCAACAGGATGGAAGTCTAGTCAACTAATCAAAGTGCATAAGTTAACGGGTAAAAGGATGTATCTGAAAGTTCCAAATGAAACAAGGACATTGATAATATATCATGGACAAATGCACTTCACTCCTTCATAACTGATGAGCACAGTTCACAGTTCATCTGAAAGAGATACATTATATGAAAGAGTTTTCTGACATAACTGCATTAATATTGGAAGTGAAACATAACAATGAGAACTAGTACATTGAAATTCAATAAAAGCTCCATTTGACATTATAACTGGCGATATACATTCCCTTGAGATATACACAAAACTCTTGAAAGGAAGAAAGATAAGATGTGGAGAAGAGGTTTGATTCATTTGAACAAACTTTCCAACAATCACTTCTCCCAAATAGGTTTGAGTTATTACTTTTTAACAATTTTTCCAATAATCACTTGCCCCAAATAAGTTTGAGTTGTTACTTTTTTTAAAAACAGATGGTAAAAGTATGCAAAATCCCATCAACGCCACCAACCGTAAAAATGAAGAACCAATAGAGGCTAGTTCACGGCATTCAGGTGAAATATCACAAGGCAATCCTTCAGCTCATGATCATAGGAGATGCAGATTTATAGCAGTTCACATGGAGGCATTTAGTATGCTCACATATGCTCACACATCCTCACCAATAAGCAAGACACCCCATACTAGGACACTAATTTTGAAATGCTGGGCGGGGCTTGTAGGAATGGGTGACACATGGCAAGTGGCAATCAAGACCCTTAACATAGGGACATTAAGCTCCGGGTATACCAGGGAATCTAAATTCTCACTTCTATTTTAGATTCAAAGTCAGAATAAGAGACTTTTCTCCAGCTTCACAACGCATCTTGAAAATACACAAGTATATAATATAGATTCAAATTGCTAAAACAATAAACATGCAAGAGAAGAGTATCAACATGAGAAAACTACGCATGTAAATAAGAGTACAAGGCAAATAGATACAGCAGTACACATCATTTGGAGAATTAGAATTTGGATATGCTAAAACCATTGACTTACAGAAAGGTAATCATCATTTTTATCCCAAACGACCATTTTTGGTAGTTTAGTATCAATATCAAATTGTTCAGCAAATTCTTCCATCTGTTTAACTCCAACATAACCAAATACTAAGTCACGATTTGCGGATGCAGCAGCCTTTAATAACTTAGTCAGTTCTTTTGATCTTTCTTCATCTTCATCCTCAACAATTGTCAAAACTATTTTCCTACCATCTGCTTTCACCAACTTAAGTGTTTCGTAGGATACAGGTACAACCAGAGGAATCAGGTTTTGTCTAACAAAATCTTCCAAAAATTCATCTGCTTTATGAAAATAAAAACATTACTCATCAAAAGATTCCTTTTATGATGTAACGAACTTTAAAAAGAGTATACATACAAAAACAGATACATTCCAACAAAACACAATGTGAGAGAAGAAAAATAAAAAATATATATGACACATAATCCAATAAATGATACGAGTTTAGAACATCATAGTGGTTTCTAGTGACACATGAAAGACATTCTAGATAATAGCTGACATTCGAGCTCATATAGAAACAAAAGATCACTGAAGTATTTGAGTTCAAACTTAAGTTCCTATCATGAAACAGAAAAGGCCTCTCAATTCTTAAATGAAATCAATTGTGTTAAGCTTAGACTTCAGCTTCAGTCAAATTCCATTAGTAATTTCTTCATACCTAATTTCATTCACGGTCTAGACAAAGAAATCACAGGCAGATTTACATTCGAATACCATAAAAGTTACCTTATCCCACAAAAATTCAAAGAAGAAGACACAACTATAAGTTTAATTTTCATGCCAGTCAAGTACCATTAATTAATTCACAAATTTTAACTAAGAAGATAGACTCTTTCTCTCTCATATTAAGATTGCAGAAAATGGGTACCCACAAATCATTATTCTCTCTCAACATATTGATTATGTGAAAGATAATTAAGAGGAAAGAAAAAGATAATTTAAAAATATTGCAGGTAATTTTGGAAGAATGGTACAAATTTAATGTCAATAACTAAATTAACCAATTTTCTTGAAGGCCGTGAATTAATTGAAAATGTCTTCTAAATAAGGACCGATGGAGTATTTAATAATTGCTTATAAATAATTAGGCATAGTGGATTTGCTATGGCCGATTGTAAATACTAGATTAAAGATTATAGTTCATTCTATAGAGACACTTACCAAATTCCAATATCTAAGTAAGGTTTGACAAATAACCAAGTGAAGTCATCACAATCACAAAATATACTGTTTAAACATTATTATTTGGACTCTATGTAGTAGCTTTAGCTTGAGGAGAGTTGGTCTTTGACAGTAAAGTGGTTCCTTTCCTTGCTCGACAACACCATTATTAACTCTTCAGACTGAAGTAAATTTCAGCACAAGGTTTGAGGCATTGCGTTATCCATGTTTCAAGCCCAAAGGGATCTTGTATGAAGAGATGTATTAGATACTTAGTTATATAAAAATCATTCTAGAATCTCTACCTAGCGGCTTCAGCTTTTAGGAGAATTAGCCTTTGATATATACTAACAGGTCTCAGTCCATCAAGCATGTTTACCAAGACAAGCTGTATACAACAGCGAGTGAAGCTTAAAAGGCCCTACTGAGATAAAATAGTAGGACAAACAAATCAACTAGCATTATCTTTCTTTTATTAAACAAAACCAGCATTTCACTATCAAAGTAGCACATGCCAGAACTTACTCTTGAATGTGTCAAATTCAACTCAAAGGCATGAATAAATAGAAGTTGAGGTTAAGTAAGTGGGATGGACTAACTAGCACATAAAATAACAATAAGTGATGATAACATTGATTATCTACAATATCAACTAACCTTCAAAGGGTCCATAGAATGTGTTCCGCTCATTGTACTGCGGATTCAGGGAAACCAATGCAGGAATCTTATCAAAATCATACAATACCATGAGATCCTCTGAAAAATCCTTTGCCACAGAAAACCATGCATTTTTCTTGTACTTTATGCCAAACTTTTCTATTAGCGTTTTGTTCAAACCAAATCCTATAAAAATTGGGAAAAAAGTGCCAGCTTCTTCAACGAATGTATTCACAGCAGAGTCTGAATCCAGAATGGTAACATCAGAAGCAGCAAATTTCTTCAGATATCGAACAAGTAAATCTGCCTTCCTTGGTCCACGGTATTCTGTGGGGATGCCATGATTAAACAGCAAAATGGTTGGATATGCACTACAAAACAGAATAAAAGTATTGTGAGTTCATTTAAGAAATAAAGCATTTGTCTCCTTAATTGCCGAACCCAAAAAAGTAACGCTTAAGAAACAAAGACAAATCCAACAAGCCATATAACCGTAGGGCCGCAGAAACATACTCAACATCATATTTTTTTGCCAGGCGGGTATGCTTGTCCGCATCTACTTTTGCAATGATTATAGGTTTGTTCAAGGCTGCAAGCACAGGCGCAGCTGCATCTAACTGCACGGTAGAAGACCACAGCTATTATCCTCACATAAACAGCAACAACAGCAACAACGACAAAGCCTTATCCCACTACGTGAGGTATTGTCCTCAAAAAAATGCAACATAAAATGGCACTCGTTAATCTCTGGTCAAGCAAAACTAAACATGAAGTGCAATGTAAGATCAAAATTCACATCACAAGTCTATTTCTATCTCAGAGACCTTTGACAAAGTTAACAAAAAATAGCAACAAGCAGCGATGTTGCAACATTGAAAACCAATACTCATCAAATAAACCACTAAAGAAAAAAAAATGAGCACCATGCTTCAGAAGCGCTGTCCACCAATATCAAAACGAGGAGCCCTATTAACCACTAGAAACTACAAATCCATGAGTGAAGTTCATTCCCACTCATTAAGTAAGGAGTGAAACACACAAAACTTCGCAATTTCAGATAGATTTCACCAATGGCAGAGTGTTAGAAACATGACATTAGAGAGTGTCCTGCAAGCATTTTTCTTATCAATCTTGTCGAAGCCAAGAGCATCAAACATGACCCATGAAGCAAAGGGAAATAAAAAGCAAATTGTGAAAGTGATTTTGAAATAAAAAAGAAAACTTGCAGAGACCCATGAATGAGGGTACAGTGGGCACCCACCTCGGGAGCTAGACGCTTGCAGTGGCCACACCAGGGAGCGTAAAAGTCAACCAAGATGTGATCGAAGGTGGCTATGGCGGAGTCGATGTTGGACTCGTCCAAAATCAAAACCTTTCCATCAACCGAAAATGTCGCAGCTTCGCCACCCCAAAACTGGATCAACAACACAACACTTAAAACAACCGAAACCCTCATCCTCATCATATCTCGTTCGTTTGTGTCGCAGATCCCAACGACACAATATACTAAACTCTGTTGTCTACTAACCTCTATTTCCTACTGCATGCTTGATTTTCATTACTCACGGATCAGATCCAGGGATTGGATTAAAATTTAAACTTTTTCACTTACTATTCAAAAAACGACCTACTTAACTCCATGGAACGTGACTAAAGTACGTTGACTCTGCATTTCTATAAAGTTTAGATATTCTGGGTATAATTAAGTTATACAAATTTAATTAATTAATATTAACAGGTGTTTTATAATATATATATATATATATATATAATAATAAATTATATCGATGAGTATGTAAAATATATTAGTTGAAGTTAAGAATTTTCGTTGTTTGTTTTTCTTTTCAAATGTATGGTATTTTTTTTTAAATCCATACATTTCCAAATTTTCGTACACAAAGAAGAGATGGTTATGCAAAGGGGAGACGGTTTAAATTAGATTGGATCAAAACAAAATTCCTCAAACTTGAACTATTAAACCCAACCTATTTTACTTTAACACACATTGTATTGCTAAATAAAAATAAGTGTTTAGAAACAAAATGAAAGGAAGATAAAGTAAACATAAGATTAAGATGATTCTTTAAATTATTTAATATGGAAGGACAAAAAATTATCTTATTTGACTTTTATAAAAAGGTTAAAGGGAAAAGGTGTACATAAATATTTTAAAAAAACTATATATAATATGTAATATGTAATATAAATAAAGGTTTTCTTATCATTTATATTCTTTTCTTTTTTAAAATTTAGAGAGGAAAACTTTATATTTTTAACACCATCAAACTATTAAAAGTCTCCAGAATGTGGGTTATTTTTAATCTCCAGTTTGCTAAAAATAAATAAATGAAGGGAACAGAAAAAAAGAAAAGAAAAGTGAAAATATAAATTATTTTATTGGAAAAAAAGTCTGTCAAATATAATTTATTTACTAATAATATTTTTATTTATTATTATTATTATTATCAAATTATTTATTATTATAATAATAATAATAAGAGCAAAAGAAAAAACATATAATCAATTATAATTAAAAAAACAGTTAGACTTAAAAAAATAAAAAGTTTTTGAAATTTTTTTAATAAAATATCATTAAACAAGTTTTTGAATTTTTAAAATTTATTTTCCATATAATAATAATAATAATAATTTATTTTCCTTCTTTTTCCTCACCTATTTAAACTTTCAGTAATCCTCCATTGTTTTACACATTCATATTTCCCAATTTCCTTTTTTTTTTGTTTACATATTCATACTCCCCTTTTTCTATCTCTTTTTTAAAACTATGATCAAAATCATTCCTCTATTTTTTAAAATAGCAAAACTCATTTTATCATGTCATCAATAATGTTTATTTGAATAAAATGCGTTTACTAATTTTGTAATGCAGAAAAAAAAAGTAATTATCGGATCGATCTAAGATAAAACCTTTAGAAACTGATAAACTATGTCTATAGAGAAAAATATTGTTCTATTTATCACTTATTTTTATTTTTTTTTGTATAAATTTACACGGACTAAATTGTTATAAGTTATAGGTTTGCTATTTTTAAAAAATAAAGTCGGTTATATCGAAATAAAATAAAAAATACATTTCAAAATAAATGGAAGGTGTGACTTGTAACGTAGAACCAAATTTGCATTAGCCTTTTTTTTTGCAATAAAAATATCAAAATTTCGAACTACTCGAAAAACATATTATTGAAAAAAAAATTAGAGTTTTAAAATAATTATTGTGAAATGTAGCCATCCAATTTAAAATAAATAAACTATAACTCTTAATTTATTAATTAAATAATCATATACAAGTTATATGACGAGTGACATATTATTTTGATCTCTAAGGCTATGAAGAATAAATGAAATAAATAAAAAAAGAATATTTCACAGCAAAAGGCGAGAACGACTTCATTCTGTTAACTGAAAAGAGGATAAGGCAGAATTAATTGCAAGATTTGATTTAAATAATATATTTTCTTTGATATATTATCCTTAAAAGTCATTTATTAGAAAAAATATTGCATTTTGAATTAATATTATAAATAATATACTTTAGAGGAAAAATATTTAAATAAATTTTCTGTTATTTTTTATATTTAGCTTTTATTATTTACGTATAATTTTTATTTTTTACTCTCACATTTTTTTCTGATTTTTTTACTTATTTTTTAATTAAAAATATGATCAAAATATTAAATAATTACTTAAAATAATAATAAATAAATAAATAATTTAAAATTATTTTATAATAATAAATTATTTAATTAAAAATATTAAATATTTATAAATTTAATTTTTATTTAATAATTTAGTCTAGATATAATTAGATTGAATTATAATAATTAATCAATTAAATAAGTTAAAAAATATATATTTATTAAAAAAATAATTTAAAATAATTATTGAAAAGAAAAGAAAAACTATAAAAAGAATGAAATGACTTTTCCTTCATTCCATTCCTCCCTCTGCCACCGCCATCAATATGAATCCACCACCGAACGTAAGTTCTTATGTCATTCAAATAATTGAATATAAACAAGGGATCATGTTCCGCGGAAGATAACCGTAGTTTTCGGATACAGTTGTGATCAAATTTTTATGTCCAAGGCACTTACGGGTATATAAATATCATTGAACAAAATAAATTCTACCAAAAAAGACTATGCTACCTATTTTCACCCTTTCTAGCACAATTACGCAAAAATAAATAAATAAAAATTATTTTACCCGAGTGTAAATTTACATCCTATAAGTTAGAAGGAGCTGCTTCAGGCTTTATAAAAGCTGCGAGTGGCAGGGAAACTTCATTCAAGCAAAGAATGTCTGAAGTATTCCTAGTACCACCTCCAGTCACACACAGCCAGCTGGGTAGGTTTCATCCATCCAACGCAGGTCCTCTCAATCCAAAACAATGTGAGGGGAATTAATCGCTCAAGGAAATCAGCCTCACTGCAACTTAACACGCTTCGAATTGGTTTCTCTCAACCATTCAATGCAATCCTCTGCAGTTCCAGATGGATGGGCAAGTTGCCAAGCCATTGCTTTATCCAACTGCAAGAAAAAAATGAAAACCTCAAATTTCAAGGTAGTGTGTAAGTGAAAATGCATTAAGCCAAACAAATGACTTACCCACTCCTTTACAGGAGGTCCTCCTTTAAGCTCTAAGGTATTCATAACATCTTTGCCATTGATCAATTGTTTTACGTCCCATACCCTCTCAAGACCTGCTATCCACGAAAACGTGTTAATTAAAAAATGTAGTTTGAGGCCTAGTAATCTACTTGAGTAGTTTTCCCCCTCAAATAAACACACTTTTATATGATAAGGAAACAATTCTTGTATTTTTTTCCCCTGTTACCCTTGCTTTTCCTTATTTATAATTTTCTAGCCTAAACTATACTTTCCTACATTAGAAGAACGCTTCCAAACTCCCAATCCAAAGGAAAAATATGAAAAGGATCATTACCCAAATGAACATTCAATTATTCAGGTCAAAGAGACACATTGACAAGTTTAGATATAATAAATACAAAAAGAAATAGAAGTTCGAATGCTCGACCATAACAGGATAATTTGTATGAATATGGATTACAGAACAAGTATTTGACTTCTTCAAAAGATAAATAAAGCACAAGAAAAAGCAGGTAATGAAACTAAAAGTTAAAGAAATCACAAAATTGACATAAGAGCCACTAAACTCACCGAGTTTGATTATAGAGTTCTCCACAGTATTAAACAGATCTCTTCGTTTGTCCAACTGTGAGGGCTCATCCTCAATGTCAATAGGATGTAATATAGTGGATATCAACAGTGCAACTCGCCAAAAATCTTTAAGCTCTCTTAACAGAAACCCTACATGAATAAAATACATAAAATTCAGCGCACAATAGCTTTAGCACTAACTCCTTATACAAACAGATGTGGAAGAGCAGGCAAGAACTACAGTGCAATACTCACTCCATTGAATTCAGTCCTCATATATTAAGGAAATCCCTAATCTTATTGTTGAAAGTCCCACATTGCCTACCTCATATCATTTGGTATGGTTTAAATACATGTTAAGTTACTCCACATATTGCCAATTGGTTTTATGTTGGAACCTTAACATGGTATCAGAGCCAAAGCCTAACATCTTTCCGGTTATTGTCATGAGCCATTTACTAGAGCCATTTAGTCGAAGAACTCACTCTGATTACCAGTGTCATCAACCAACAATTCCAAAAAAAGCTTAAGCTGTTACGTGAAGATCCCTTAAAGGTTAAACATTAGAACTCTAAAAATCCAAAACCAGCATACTGCAGATGCAAAACCAAGGTAGAAAAGCAAGAAAACTATACCTGTTAGTACCCTGACTCTAGAAGAGACAGGGACATCACCCAAACCTCCCATCCAATCATGATCTACGACTTGGACATCCTCACCAGATGCAAGACAAGGGAATAACGACAAGAATTTATGTGATGCTTGGTGTAAGTTGAGCACCTAGATTTTGAGAAACAAATGCAAATACCAATACAAATTATCAACAAGAGTCGATAAAAAAAAAAAGCTAACATTATAAAAGTTACAACACATCCTTTACATTTTAAGAAGGCTAAAAAATAGAAAACTCACCATTTCTGCATCCTTAGCTTTTCGCTTGAGTGACTCCCGGATAATATGATTGACAACAGGAATCTATGATTTAGAATCCAGTATTAGGCTATTGGAGCAACATGAATAGACAGACACAAGGTACAATGATCACATGCAACATACATATTAGTCTCCACTCTCCAGGAGAGGAGGAATTAAGCCAAGTGTGCAAGACAATTGTCCAAGTTCATGAGCTTGAACACAGTAACTGAATTTTAGATCAAGGCTTGACTTGGCTAAGTTCATCTCAAATAATCATTTTTAAATGTTTTTCCAAACTAAAAGTGACAGCAAACTGCAATGCAGGCACCAACACAATATTTTTTATTTTGTAGTTTAGAAGCAGAAAGATAATTTTATTTCATATTCATTCAGATTTATATATATTGAAATATATAGGCAGAGTTGGTTAGAGATTTCTGACCAGTCAGATTACAACAGAAATTACAACAAATAAATAGATACAACAGGACAAATTAAACAAAAAAGATAAGGATAAGATTGGTAGAACACTATCTTATCTATTGTAAGGGATCTAGGATTCATTTATTCTGAAATATCCTAAAAACTTCCCCAACCTTCCCCCTCAAAGTTGGTGCATAGATATATCCACCACATTCAACTTGCTAACAAGAAATTCAGAATTAGGACAAAACAATCAACTCGTTAGAATGTGTGCCAACTGTTGGGAAGTTGGGACAGATGGCATACAAATAGCTCCCCCATCAACCTTTGATAACTGGCATTCAAACATCTCTCCTTCACAAAAGAACTAGATATTATTCTAGACGTTTTAACTACTCAATTCAAATCACAGAGCACAGAGTTACTTGCAACTTAATATTGCCAAATTACAAATAGTACTAGCATATAGAAAAAGTAATGGGTATGTACCTTCTTCGCTTTCTTTTCTCTGTAAGTAGTATTTCTAAGAGGGAGAAACAAAGCAGCACATAGTGTTAACCTTTTTTGTTCAGCCTAAAGTACAAAGAGAAAACGTGTATCAGCATATAAGACACTTCCTCTGGACTCAGACAAGCAAATGTTTGGTGGACTAAGCGGATTTCAATTTCCTAAGCCCTATTTAATATACTGATATTTCAAAAATACTTTTTTTTTTCTAAATCTAAACATCCTTCTCAATAAATATAATTTAGGGTAATTTAAAAAAGTACCTCTTTATTGTATAAAACAAGAATATTAAATGAACTTTATTCTTAATCAGTGTGAAAATAGTTAATTCTGCTTATATTGGAGTCCAGAGGTAGTACATAGCTAAACAAACATAAAGTGGTACCGGAATGGCCATGCAACTCCTACTATGACAAGAATAAATGGAACAAAATATTATATAGCAAAAATTAATCTTTAATTGATCGCTTACAGTAAAAGTTGAATCTCCGAGTAAATGGATAAGGTTCCATGCGGTATGCAAACAAGTTTTGCAAAGCCTGGAAAATGTTCAAAAAAATAACTGGTCAGCATGACCAATGAAATATTATGCAAGAGCATAGTCAAAAACAAAATAAAGAATTAAGCATGATTATAAGGTTTACGTAGAGAAGAAATGTGAAAAGTAGGCTCAATTATTCCAGATTGATATAAGGTCTATATAATACATAATATTCAGAGTCCCAATCACTTCATACTAATAATCAGGTCAACTATTAGTGGTATATTGCCAATACTAGCTAAGCTCAATATGGTTTCTAACCTAACAAGATTAATGGCATCATAAAAATCATAACATTCCTACAGCATGCATAGAAGATCTTGAAATTGAGCAGGTCTGAACTCAACCCCAAAAAGATAGCTCAAGGTGAGGATTATTCAAGCCTTAAGAAGCTTTACTTTAGCCATATCTATAGCTTATGTGAGATCTCAAAACCCCCTTCCCTCACACCAGGATTGGACATTATTAGAGATATTCAGTTTATGCTTAATATGTGAATTTACATTACATTGTAATTTCCTTGAGACCTTCTGTCAGTTAATTTGATGGTTGGTCTGTTAGTTGCTAACTAAGCAGTGAGTCATACCTCAGCTATATAAGGTTACCCTCTCTGTACATTTATTTATTTATATATTGCATAGGGAAGCTGCAGCCCTTGGGGCCACGTAGTTTAATTTATTTGGACAAATGAGAGTGGCCCAATATCATATCTATGATCAACTATGATACCATATTGAATTTAGGGTAAGCCTAGCTCAACCTCAAAAGCTAGCTCGTGAAGTGAGGTTGGTTTTCCCAAGCCTTTGTATGTTTTACTTCATTAATATAATTGAGACTGAATATTCAGACTGTTTATACAAGAAGATTGTGCCTAAAAAAATGTTGAAATATATAAATAACAGTCTACATTTGGGAATGGAAAAATTCAAACCAACCATTCAACTCTCATCTGTAAATATGTGCAAGATGTCAGTTAACTGTAATGTGATTAAATCATTCACTAATGATTTTGGCCATGGCATGATGTTACATCCTATATATTAGATACCTTGAATGCCTTCCAGAACCAGAATCTAGATTACACACTTATATCCTCCAAAACTCCTGTCAAGTAAGCTCCATACGATTTTACATAAGGTGGGCCAAACAATCTCTTATATATTGGGTTTTGTAGGTCTTCAACACATTATTTTTATGTCAAGCCAATTCTACAACTTCACAGACTAGATGGCAGTGAAGACTTTAATACTGGATCTGGTTTTCTGAACTAGCTAAATTATTAACTATTTCGAGTGTCAAAACATGGCTTTTAAAAACTTTAATCAATGACCAATTGTTTGTCATCAAATCAGATCAAGACAGCTAAATTACTACCATCTAATTGCAACTCAACCAACCATGTGGATCTCATATTTTTCATCTTTTGCAGGTTCAGTCTGGGTATAATTCCTAAATATTGGCTAAATAAAATATCCATATTATATGTGAGGATTCAATAACTAGTTGGACAGAAAAAAAAAATTATATCCTCAGTGCGCCTGTAACTGTAAATACACTTGTGCACATTTCAAAAGGTATACTGTTTCAAGTGTAAAATTCATCACAAATATCTATCATTTTTATCTTTCTATTTACTTTTTTTTTTTTGTTTCTGGCAAAGAGGCAATAATATCAAGCTAATTCTTACCTCGAACAGAAGATGCAAATGTGCTAGTCATTATTTAATGGATTTGCAATCATTATGCACTTTCAACCAACAAAGAAACGATTTTTTTAATCTATCTACAAACAATACCTCTCACATCCATCTGAAATAACAGGTTCAAATTCAGGAGGAAGACTGAATACAATCCAAAATAATGTCAGCTCACAAATATAAGTTATTGCTTTGACAGGCTGATTTCCAGATATCATAAGATCAATCTACAAACACAGCCATATACATTAGAGAGTGAATGATGATATTTTCAGTACTGACAAAAAAAGCACAATTACATCTTCATAATAAGATGCAACATTAGCATTCCAAATTTTAAAATAGCATTCTTCGGTACCTATCTACACTGGAGTAATGGAAAAGTTAGAACATACCTCTGTTCCAATGCGCTCTCTGCTAATTTTAGCAGCCAGAGCATCTTTCACATCATCAGATGCAGCAGCTACTTTCAGATCTTCATCTAGGGTAAAATCAAATCTAGCACCTAAAAATAAGGAAAATGTGTCTAAAATATAACAGGAGAATAAGTGCTTACTTATAAAAAAAAACAAGGGAAAAAGTTTTAGGGGATATACAAAAATAAATATATCATGAAAATTAGAAAATACCGAATCTAATGGCTCGGAGAACTCGTAATGGATCATCAAGAAATGTGGCCTTTGGAGGTAAAGGTGTTACTATCTTTCCAGACTTAAGATCCAGGATCCCTGCAAAGTGCCAAACAGATTATTAGAAGGAAAAACAAGTAGCTCACAAAATCCTTGTTCAGTAAAAAAGAACCATTCTAACCTCTCTTGGTGAAATCTTCAACTGAGTCAGTGTTGATGTTGTAGAATAAGCTGCCATGCACAACTGAATCAATTTATGAAACTATGTTCTAAATGAGTACAAAAGAGAAGATTACTCAAACCAACATATACATAAAAAAATTTTACCAGCGTAATACTTAATTGTATCATTCCACACACATAAATGCTTAGATGTTCAGCAGATTGTTTTTAAATTTCTCCCAGCCTTGTATTTATTTCTTTGTATTACCTAATGATACGTTTTATTAAAAAATAGCACATAGAGATACCTGTTAATTGTCAAATCTCTCCTATATGCATCCTCTTCTGCTGTTCCAAACCTTTGCTGTTAGACATGAAGCATCATTTATTCTGTTGAATTTGACAAGGATACGGAAAGGGCAACCAAATATTCCAAATGGCAAATACATGTTCATCTTAGCATAAAATTAGCTTAAATATCAATTAAAGTGCAACATATAAACGAATTGTACCTTAACAATAATAATTTGTCTTCTTTCTAAAGCATACAACTAATTATGAGAATGCATGTATGTGATTCCAACTTAGAAGAAAAATGGAAAAACATGTCTTAAATGACCAAAAATAAACTACATAAGAAATTTAGAGGAGAAAAAAATGCAAATATGCAAGCACAGCAGAACCCATAAATTTTTATCAAAACAAAAGACTGAGCAATTATATACCTTAGAAGGAATGCGGCTGTTCTCAGTGTATTCTTCACTCCGTAGGTTAACAAAATCAATCCATATATCAAACAAACGCATCCTGGCTGTTTCCAGATGTTTGGACTGGTCAGGATTGCTGCCAAAAGAAAGGTCAATACTAATAATGCTTTACCCAAAAAAATGTACAAAAAGAAAAGGCAACGAAAAATAAACAGCTTATGATATATCCATCAGCTGTCAAACTTGCACATTTTCTAGATCGTTAACACCAGTGAAAAAAATATGTCAACTTGCTTCGTATGCTGTACTCCAGTCAAACAACGATACTCATCACATTAAAAATTTGAATATTACACTCAACTTTCTCACTTATAATGATTGGACCTGCTTAATTAATTACGTGCTGTGTGAAATAGTTTCGAATAATAAAAAGTGAAAATTGTGCTTTGATTTCCTCGAGCTAGACCTCAATTATGTTATACTATATCTAAACACTACATTACCTTATTTCAACTCATGATTTATCCGTATAACCTTTAGTAACGAATATCAAATATGTAGTTAGCCATTAGGTATTTTACCGCAGTAAGTTAATTTGGCCTATTTGACAATCACAACCTAGTCAAGCAACAAGACTTGTAAAACAAGAGAAAAATAAAAGAAGAAAAGAGAAAAAAAACCTCTCAATAACACAAACCCCCTGTGCATCTTCGCCAATGGTCAGCAAGTACTCCCTAACCTTATCCACAAACTCAGTACCCATCATATCGTCCAGAGCGATATCAATGTCATAGCACTCTTTTCCTAGAAGCTGCAGAACAGAACAGATCAAAAGAGCACAAGAAGAGAAAACGAGGAAGAAATTAGGTCTAAGCATTAACGAAGTGTGACCTTGTCGCGAACCCAGCCACCGGCGACTCGAAGCTGTGTCTGGAGGTGGAAGTGGTGAAGAGTGGCGAGGAGCCTATCGAAAATGGTTCTCTCGGTGTCGGAGAGGTCAATTCTGTCACGAACCTGAACCGTAGACATTGGTGCGCAACTGCAAGTCCGATACGAGGGCGCGGCGATTCGAACGAGGGTTTTGGCGGGACGGTGAGAGTGGAACGGAAGAAGAAGAATTGGTGTTTGTGTATGAGACTGTGAGAGTGACAAAGCCCTGACACTGAAATTGGGTGTGGGATGCGCCACAAGAAGTCTTGTGGCAGTTTTCAAAGCCACTCTCATGAAATCGGCTCTTTTGTGATTAAATAGCTTGAAACCACTTCACATTTGCTTCCCACTGCTATATACTGCCATGCAATGGGTTTTGTTCTTCAGCACTTTTTTGTCAACTATCCTAACGTGTCTTGTGTTTTCAGTTATTATTTCTTTTTTCAATTGAGATTTTTAAAGATTTAAAAATTATAATATTCAATCACTATTACCACTATTCAATAAAATAGTGTGGTATTATTGAATTGAGACTTTTTAAATCTAAAATGAATTATCCCATTCAAGATCATATAAATTTCAAATTGTTGATTGAATTTTTATATTTGTATATATAGATTAATAATTTACATGAAATCATTCCAGTAAAATATGTGAGACTTTTTTTATTATTATTTAAAATTATTTTTCAATCTCACATATATTTTGGATCATTGTTTCTTCCGGTTAAATTTTGGGTTATTATTATTATTATTATTATTATTATTATTATTATTATTATTATTATTATTATTATTATTATTATTATATATACTTTTTATTAAATAAGTTTTTTTATTTAACTTTTTTATACTTGATGTTGTTACTGATTTTTTTTAAAATATTTTTATTGTCAGCATAGTCTAGACCTGTTTAGGGTAAACGAGTTGAAAGTACAACTATTAAAATTATACGAAAAATAACGAACAAAAAGAGGAAACAAACTAGTAAAAAAAATCAATTATTTCTATTTTAGTTTAAAAAAATATAAATAAATTCATATAATGATTTTTAATTGCTAAAGAAAGTGGTAGAAAGATTTTAATGCTGAAAACTAGATGAAAAAAAAACACTGTATATTTATGAGCTAATAACTTAAAATTGCTAATAAATCGGTCAAATAAAGTTTATTTTTTAAAATTTCCAAATAAAATTGTACAGAATTTGAGTATTTGAAATCCTTATTATATATTTATGTGAAAAGAATTTAAATTGATAATATATATATATATATATATATATATATAAATTAATTTTATAAAGTAAATGCGAATATTGATGTTTTTTTTATCATAATAGAAAGAAGAAACATAATAAATTAGAGTGATATAACAATATAAATATTTTTATGATTGTTTACTAAAACTTATTTTTCAAAATTAAAGAATAGAAGTTTTACACAGGCATGATTTATTTTTTAAAATATATGAAATATTTTATATTTTGGTAAATCTATATAATCTTTTCAAATATTACTATTTAACCAAAAGTACAAAATATATATATATATATATATATATATATATATATATTAAGTGTGAATATTTAATTCATAATTCTAAATTTAGATTTTTGTGATGATTATACATGTGTCAAGTGTTATTCTGTGTGTTAACTGCCCCACATCCGTGTCAGTAGTTGATAGGTGGCATGAATGCTTGTCACTTTGCAGAACACATTTGCGCGGGAAGCCGGCACAAACTGGAAGACTAGTTGCATCGGTGTTATAATAGCTCATGATTCTACACAATGCTTAATTCATATGTCAGAAGAGGTTCAATTCGCAATATTCAATTTTGAATGGTATTTGCATGAGTGGTATTATACATCAGCAAAAACACTTGCTATAGTGTAAGCTAGGTGGTGAGAGCAATAGCATCAACCACTTTGTATCAGAAAAGGGAGAAGGAACAGAAAAATTAAACAAATGGAATATAATCCATATTTTTTTTTTTCTGTTTTGTTTCCTTTCTAGTTCAAATGTTACTTAACTCAGAGAAACAAGCAATGTGCCTCCATACATGTTCCAAGCTTAAATCCAATGCATCTATTTCTCTCAAGCAGGGCTACAAATTTAGCCAAAAACTCAACCTACTTTCTTGCATTTCTTCCACCTCTTCTGCTAACAGCCTCACACAATCGGCATGGCAATGTGTCAAGGCTCATGGCTCGGGTTTTTCCATAGTTTCCCAGCACACCACACCTTCTCCATGCATGGTATTCTGCATAGGCTACTGGGTCGTTAGCAACTGACTTCACATACGAGGCCAACTCTTCCAATGAGTTGAATTTTCTACCATCTATGATTGAATGTGGAGGAACGAAATCCATGACATTAGGTGCACCAAAATAGATTGGAACTGCACCAGAGTCTAAGGCGTAGAATAGCTTCTCTGTTACATAACTCTCAGTAAAGTGGTTCTCAATGGCAAGAACAAACTTGTAGTGAGACATGGCACAATGTAAATGATCCCACCATTTTGGGGTAACATTGACATCATTTGCACATTCGGGATAAAGAGAAAGAGCCGCGTCTAGACCACCAACATTATTTAGGCACTTGCCAAATGAATGATGCGGTAGTAAGCTAAGGAGTTTCTTGGCAAGTTCATTCCTTTGAGAAAGGCACCGCGATGAAGACCAATAAACAAGTATATCCTACAAATGATAAATGGGGTTATGTTGCTAAGAGTCCTCTTTTGTTATCTATCATTTCATAGATTCTTGCTGAATTACTTACTGTGTTTTTTTTATTGGATACGTGATAGTTTCGACCACTGTGAAAGAGTGCACCAGCATAGGTTGACTGTACATCATCCTCAGCATGATAACTAATATATATATCCTCTTGACCTGATCTCTTTCGCCCAGCTTCAAGATCCATATATACACGAAGAGGTTCTCCAATGCGTCTCTGAAATATAGATGAAACGGAAACAAAGTGAGCAATATGCAATATCAAAGTATATTTATCTCAGCCAAAAAATCTTGAAAACCAAACAAGACAACCACGCATGAGTAGACAACAGAAGCACCTTCATTACAAAACTAAGGAGATGGTGTCCCGGTGGGATTAACTGCTTAAAAATGTGCTTATTAAATTCTTCTACAAAGATGAACTTGCCATTAAATCAGTTGAAAGAGTCTCGAAGAGATAATTGTATCAAGATAATGAACTCAGCACAGATAGTTGAATTGAAACTGTAAGCATGTTTTAACCAAATTTTGAACACCTAAAGGCTGAAACGGATACATGAATTCTACTGAACCAAAAGGCATTGTAGTTATTGACTACTTAAATCTGATCCCTGAGAACAGAACAACAGGATTAAGAGTTAAAACCATCGGCTCACAGTTAACAATATTGAAGAAAAATGGACCCAGCCACAGCCCAAATGGACAAAAGGGAGATATAATCACCAGTAGAATCTTTTATCAACTATGGTTGCCGTTAGTTAAGTTATACAAGAAATCAAAAAGAACTTCAGCTTACTATTAAACCCTGAATAATAGAGACACAAAGGAACAAAAATGAAAAATGTAGTCGTTTTGCTTAAGAAGTCTCTGAAAAAGAAAGGAGCCACTTTGCTATCATTACCTCTATCCAGCATTCCCTAATAAAATGCATTCCAAGACATAGCAAACAATTACAAGTTTACAACACTTTCTAGAACAACTACGCAAAATCATCATGAATAAATGATGTAACCAGATAGTCCTTGCCATGAAATAATTTTGCTAGATATCTATATTATATGCTACCACTAGCTTAAGTTCAATAAAAAGAACTCAAAACACAGTTCTTGATGCTTCAAACAATATCTCAAACTCAAGATCTATTAACCTAATCTTTACACAAAGACCATGTCATACTTCCACATAACACTGCCTGGAAAGGCTGATAAGAGAACGTTTCAGGCTTGTTTGTTTTAAAGTAGGGTAGAGTTAATTTTGATAGAATTAATTTTGAAACAATGAACATAATTGTGGTGTGTATTCTGATTAATCTCAGATTCTCAGTCATAGATTTTCATTGGAAAGTGCCAAAATTAATATTCTATCACCAAAACAAACAGAGGCTTCGTAAAGTAATCTGCCTTCAAGGTACATGCATGACTAAAGGGAGAATCTTCCAAACATGTTATCTCCTTCTAGTCATTGAGCAAAGACTAAAATGGATGAAAAAAGGCCTAAACATGGTGTTTGGTATCTGCTGAAAGGATAAATATCCTTATTACTTGCCAACAGCTTCCCATGGCTTCCACTTGTACACCAAAATTACCACCAATGCAATATATTTCACATGAGAATGAACCACTGTTCGTCATTTCTTCTCATCTTCTCAAAACTATCTCAAAACCAGGTCAATTTAGTTTTTTTTTTTTTTTTTTTAAAGGAAAAAAAAAAAAAGTGACATCCAATGCAGGTTGCCAAGCTAGCTACGTCAGTCGTAATTTGTGAACATATCCTTCTATGCTAGCACGGTAACACACTAAATGTCACAGATCTACTCTAACATCAAGTCTTCAACAGCAATCTAAGATCACGGGTGCTCAACAAATTACCATCAGATAAACCATAGGAAATTCTCACTATCTATTGATCCAGCCGTGAAAACTGAAATAGTAAATGACAACCAAACTTCAAAAGAGACAATCACAAAGCAGGGATCATAAATCGAACTCTCTCAGCAATGGCAGGGTATCACCCAGATGGCTCTGCTCCAGATTAAACACCATTCATGAGCCTTAATACATTTGTCATTTCCAAATCAAAAGTGAGATTTTGCAAACAAAGCTAGCACACCTCTTATATTCCCACCCAATCCAAACACCAATAGAAGCAAAAACCCACCTGAGCCGGAGGCGTGGACGTTTCAAACAGCAAAGCATCAGGCTTGTCAGCGAGAACAGGCGATTTGGTCCACAAGCAGCTCAACCCACAAGAGCACGAATACAAGTTATCTAAGTTATCAGGAATCCAAGTCCACCCTTTAACCAAGACACTAACATGGTTCAGTTTCAACCCCTCACAGTTTCCAATTTCCTGCAAAGAAGACAACTTTGACTGGTTTAAGGGAACCCCATTTGGCTTCTCTTTGAAGCGAGCGCAACCCACTTGCGAGTCCCATTTCCTGAAGGCCCCCACCAGATCGGTGAAGGGGTCGTTGGCCTGCGGGGTTATGGGGCGGTTGATGGGAGGGAAAGAGGAGGAGGCGGAGGGGAATTGGAGGAAGCCAGAGAAGAAGAGAAGGAAAAAGGTGAAGGTGAGCATGATTGTGACGGTGAAGGTGTTGATGGGCTTGGCAGAAACTGGCATGGTGGTTCTACCCCTCTCTTCGAGAGAGAGAAGACATGGGAATGAAATGGAAAGGACTGGGTCGCAGTACACGATCACAAGACCAGATGTTTGCTCGTCTTCTTCTTTAGTCTCGCGTTTCTCTGAATCAGTTCGGTAGATTTTTCAGTCGTTGTGGTAATAATATTAATATTCTATACTACTTTTCAAACTGGTTTTTGGTCGTTTTAGTTGGTGTGGATGGATTTAGCATTCTCGCTTGCACTAGGAAATGGGTTTGTGAATTGATATTGGAGAAATTTATTCAAAGTGACATTATTAGTATTAAATTATCAGAATTATTGTACTTTCCCAAAAGATTATATTTTTAGTATTTATTTTTCTAAATCATAATTTTGAGAGTATTGAAAAACTTCTCTGCTAGTTTTACGCAGTTGTTTTTTCTTTGATGTGATTTATTTTACTGTCTCTGACACAAGAAACTCCCTCACCGCCTGCGTTGTACTGTAAAAAGCTTGAACATAAAAAGAACCTGGAAGCATGAAACAAACCCTCGTTTAAGTTTTAGATTACTTTTATTTTACTTTAAAAATTGTTAATTGTCTCATAAAAATATACATGATTTATATATAAACAAAATTATTGTATTCACAACATTATGCCGTGATTAAAGGTTGGGATTATAACAATTTTATGAAAATACTTGAATTTGTAAATAATCTACACAAGTATGTAACAACTTTTTTTTTCTTTTTCCAGTGTCATTTATTGTATATTTATATTTATTTTTCCTTTTCATTGTAAAGTTTGTTTCTTTTCTAATTTTGTATGAATGTTTTTCTAGTATTATCATATTGCATCTATTATTGATGAGTTTATGAAATTCTGACTTTGTTTAGTTGATTACAAAAACAAATTTCAATTTTTATAAAGTTGACTTAGGAAGGAACATGGATCATGAGCAACCAAAATTAATTACTTGAAAAATCTATTAAAAAAATAGAGGGGTTGTTTATCAGGGTGTTCAAGACTAATCTTGCAATGAACGCATATTATTCCTGATAATCACATGGTTATTGAATTAAAACGATCTAAACTCAAAATTTGAATAGCATAAAAAATATTAATCATGCATGAAAATAACATAATGACATAATCTTAAAATAACAGGCCCAAAAAGAATACTACCTAATGATGGCCCACAACAGATAACAAACCTAATCTGAGCCCATATACGATGGCAAAAACAACAACAAGAAGTTATGGCCCAGACAAATACTACACTTGAAATAACGTGTTATTTTGTTGTAGATGAAAAAAGGAAAAAAAATAGTCTCTTCATCTTATTTTCACGTATCACAATAAAAAAAATCAAATTATATTATATTAATAATAAAAATATATATAATTCAACATTTAAAAATGACACCTTAATTATATATATAATAATTTAGTTATATTTATTGTATGTGACCTCTAACATCAACTAAGTTTATTAAAAAATATATATAAAAATTAATAAAAAGGGATAATTGTTTCTATATAAGAAACCCAATCAAAGATAGATTAAATTGAATAAAATTAACATGTAGATAGTTTTTTTCATAGTGCGGGTTTTGACAAATATTAATAACTTTTAATTTTGTTGAATTGAAAATCGTGTGGTGGAACTTGTAAATAAATGAAACATAGAAAAGGAGAAAAATGTGAAGCAAATGTTTGCATGCCTTGGGTTTGTAGATTAAATTAATAAACATTTAAAACTTCAACATTTGAACTTATTATTGAATGGTGGAGAGTGATGATGATAAGAAATGAGTTTGATAAAGAGAAAGTGAGGATAGAGAATTAGAAAAAAATGAATATAAGTAACAAGTTTACGCAAGTTGAAGTGAAGTGATACGAGGAGCAGAATGAGTGAAGGAACAGGAATTACTATGTTGGACAAAGATTCGTTAATCTCTCCTCTTTTGTCAACTTCATCCCTCGTCACTTGCCGTGACACGGAAGTAGAAACCTTTATTTTCAGTCTTGCTTCGTTAACAATTTTTTTGTTCTCACCAATCATCGCACCTAATTTAGCAACTTCACCGCTGCTGCTAAAACAAAATTAATGTGGTAGTCGTTCTCATGCACTCCAACTTGTAATCAAACTAATTTCAACAAGTTAGAATTGTTTGTTTCCCTCTGCAACTTATTTTTAGAAGCTTATCCCGTAATTGGTAGTCAAGAAAACCTGCTAGCTAATCAGTTCCCTACGGTTTTTTTATCCATGGCTAATGGGCCTAATTAGTTGGTCATAAAATCTGGTGTTTCTATTAAAAATGATACGAAAAAGATGTAGAAAATAAAGTCTCGTAGAATTAAAAATTTTGTATGAGTAATATTTAAAATTATAAAAATATTTAAGAAATATTTAAAAGTAGATGATAGATAATTTCATAATTAAGAAAATCTTTTCTAAAATCACCTAAAATATTGCAAACTAATATAAAGGGGGCAACTCAAACTTATAAATAAGTAACGTTACTCGTATAGTAAGTGTGTAAAAGTAATATAAATTCTTTTATATTTTTAATCTCATTAATACTTTTTTTAACATCAATTGTCTAACCGTCATTGAAAGTCTGATTTTTTTATAAATTTTTATCCATTTATCTAGAGGTCTCTTTCTTTTATATAGAAATTTGAATTAATTTTTAAGAGAATTGTCCATGGTAGAATTCGAACTCGAGTATCTTAGAGTTAAAAGCTGATACTCTAACCACTAAACTACTAGAATTTTATAATAATAATTTACAAATAAATAAATAAATATATATATATGTGTAAATATATAAATACAAATATATTTATATATTTTGATATATTTATATATTTATATAGTTATAGGTTAGATGTGAAGATACGCTCGAAGGTGAAAGTATGTGTTGAGTGAGTTTTCCAAATTTGATGTCAAAATTGTGACAAAATATAATATTTATAATTTATTTATATGAGTTTGTAATTTAATGACACAATATAATCTTTATAATTTATTTATATAATAATATAAAATAAATTTGGGAAACACGTCATTTGCTCAAGCAAAAAATACCAATTTTCGCTCAAGCGAGATATTTTCTCTTGAGCAAGTGAATTTTCGTGAGCTTTAACGTATTTTCGCTCAAACGAGAGTCAATATCACTTTCACCTTCGAGTGCGCCTTCACATCCAACATATAAATATATAAATATATTTGTATTTATATATTTTATATTTATATATTTACACGGATATATATTTATTTGTATATAAATATAATTTATTATTAGAAAATTCTAGTAGTTTAGTAGATAGATTATTAGCCTCTAATTTTAAGATACTGAGTTAGAATCTTGTCGGTGATAATTCTTTAACTTAAATGAATTTTATTCTCTAACTTAAATGAATTTTTGGCTGAAAAAATAAATAAATCATACAAATCTCAACCAATGACTAATGTCAATCCTTCTTCATCTATTTTTGTACATTTTTTCATGGGAAAAAAATTATAACTTTTAGAGGGTCTTAACTCAAATTTCGATGATCAATTTACTAATAAGATTAGCGAACATTTCATATGAGATGTAAATCTTGACATATGTAACTCTAAATGTGATTCTTGTGATCTCGTTGAAGATTCTAATAGTGATAAAGATTATGACTATGAACTTTATCGGAATAATTCTCAAACTCACAATTTCTCACACTAAAGGACTAGTTTTCTCGGTATGATTTATCAGTTAAACATGTCTTTCAAGATCATAGCTCCTAATAATATTTCCATACAAAAACACAAGGTTAGATTGTTAGTAAATGACTATTTACAACAATATGAAATTAACTAGAACAAGACAAATTTATCGATACACTACCAAGCCACAAGTTCTTTAAGTTATTAGAATTTGTATTAATGAGTAATAAAAGAGGATACAAATTTTAAAAATATTTAAAAAATAAAGTCCTAAATATTATTATAAGTAGGAATTTTATAGGAGTAATATTTAGAATTATAACAACATTTAAAAAATATTTTAAAAAAATAATAATTGTAGAGTTAAAATATAGAATATTACACACTAATTTAGAAGTGATGAATCATACTTATAAATAGATAACAGCATTTATCTAATATAAATACAAATCTAATATAAAATCTTTCATATTTTCAAGCTTTCTAATATCTTTTTAACCTCTTCACTACAAAACAACTAACCAATTTTTGTTATTCTTCCTAAAATACTAAAGATACCATTCCTATAAAGAATTTTCAAATTAACAAGCTTGACTTTCGAACATAGTTAAAGAATAATTGCTCTTGCATTGGGCTTTAACTAATGTTTTAATAAATTTTAGAACTTTAGAGAAGAGAATAGTGGGAGTGGTAAAGGAAGATGTGGCAGAAATAATTGACAGCAAGTTGTACAAAACTTGTTAGCCATAAAAGGTGCAGCGTTATTTATAAAAATTGAAGGGAAAGAAAGAGAAACACATAAGTGATCCTTTAATGTTATTATTATTTTAGTAGTAGAAACTGGTAATGACCGGAGAATAAGACAATGGAAAGAAAGTGGGGAAGAGGAAAGTAGTGAAGTTTAGTCTGGTCGAAACCAGGCCACATATATGTTATTAGTGGATTAACATCCATGCATGCTAACTTGAATCACTACATTCCCCTGAGAACCCACAATGTACCAACTAGTATATAAATAAAGACAGGGCTGGGTCCTGCTTCAACAGGGTTATGTACAGCCACATCAAACTTTACAATTAAAATGACTGTTATTAGTCATTCATGCCACAAAAACGGCAATTGTAGCATTTGTTGGGACCTAAAAGCCTTATACTGACGGCTTCAAACAAAAAAAAACCGTGCTCCTTTTTTTTTTCCATATTAAAACACTGGGCCAAAAAACAAAGATGATCAACTCATTAATGGAACCCTCCGCCCGCAGCGGTTGCAGCCTTGGCCAAATCCGGCGGTGGTGATGGCAGCAGGATTATGGATAAAATGCCACTCGCTGCAGCTGCCACAGCACCCACCACGAACGCCGGCAAGTTACCACCGCCAAATAGAGCATCCCATGGTCCACTTATCACGGACACCACCATCTAAACACATATGCATGCATGAGCTCACAGTTAGTAATAGTAATTCACTGTACAATGGAGAAATTTAGTAGATGAAGATGAATTGTAACCTGTGGTATGACAATTGCAAGATTGAGGACTCCCAGAGATAACCCTGAAAATTTTAACACAACACAAGACGTTAATTAAGCATTATATAGATCCCAATCCAAATTACTGAAATTGCTTGACTAGGTGGATTATGATGGTCATCTTACCTTGGCCTGCCCCTGAGGTGGTGGAGAATATTGATGCCAGAGCAAAGGGTATGCTGTAAGTAATCTGAACACATGCACAAACAAAAATTGTTAGGTTTGCATTAAGTTCATTGACTTTTTCTTTTGCTTGCTTTTTCTGTTGTAAACCACTTTTCTCTTTGAACAGAAATTAATGGATAAATAAAGAAAAGTAAAGAAGTTTCCTTGTACAAAGAGCATCACGGAAAAGCTAGCCATGCTGCTGTTTGCAAGTTACAATGCAATAGCCAAATGCATTAAATACAATCATGATGCATGAACTCTGGGACCTCAAACTTTGGATATGTAAAGGATGATACTGTCTTTCATTTATTATTTATTAATGTAATAACAATAGTGCTTTTATCACACTTTATTTCTCATCTTAGTTTGTTATTCAAAAAATTAACTCAGAATATAGGATACAATAGCTCCTCTCTCATAAACTTTATTTCAAAATTAATCTATTAGTCACGAGTGGCATGGTATCTAGATTTTGTAATCGAACTGACAGCTAACAATAAAAAGGAATCGCCATCAAAAAATACTTGAAAACAATTCGAGAATTGTCTTTTCCAGCTCAAACAAAAACAACAGCCATGCAAACAATTTTTATATCCAAGTAGAGTCCAAATAAATTTTGTCGACTCGGGAAACAAAGTTGGTGAAAAAAATTCATAGTCCCTTTTAGTATTCACTAGGCGGGCCCCAAAAAACCTCACTGCAGAATCACCCACAAGAAATATTTATATATAAACAAATTCAGAGATCATAAAAAACTTCACTTCGCATAACTCCTTCATGCATGGCATGCCAAGATTCCAAATCTCTTTTAAAATTCTCTTCTAAAAATAAACAAATAGAAGCAGGTTAAAAAAAAAAAAAAAAAGTATTTTAACTTTTCCTCATAAATTTGCAGCAATATAAATTACCTGTACTTATTCTGGCTGTCAGTGAATACTTTTTATAACTTCAAAAAAAAATTAATTGAGTAAAATGAAAAACATTTGAATAAGTTGAGTTAGGTAATGGCGGTTACCGCAAGAGGGATTCCGAGGACGGAAAAGAGAGCCAACGCGCCGGCTTTGACGGCGGAGGGAGGAGGTAGGGGCTCGTGGTGGCCGTTGGGGAGGAGGGTGTATTGGCGAGAATGTTCAGCCATCTTGGTGACCAAAACGGTCATGGCCAAACAAACAGCGAGCAAGAAGTTAACAATTCCCCAGAGCCTCTTGACACCCCCTACTCCACGCGCGAGCACATCCACCCCCAACGACGTGGCTCCGAGGACGAGAGAGTTCAACATGAGACCTAACGCACCGGCGCGCACGCCTCTGTCGTAGGCCTTTCCTTCTCCGACGGTTCCGCCGTAGACCTCACGGCCCATCCAGTCGGTGTCGAAGAGAAGGAAGGGGAACCACGCAATCCAGTTGAGACACGTCACCAAGAGGAGGATCCACATGGGACGCTTCAGTTCCCGAAAAGCACCGAATAACTGCCCGAAACAGGGCATGCCCCCGTGGGACCCATCATCTTCCGTAACGTTCGCGCTGCTTTTTTCAGACGACACCGTTTTCTCCTTCACGTAAGTGAGGGCGATGGTGGCCAGAGTGAGGAGAAGCGCGATGGAGAGGAAGAAGCAGCTTTTGAGGTTTGCACAGTAGACGTCGCAGGCTTTCGTTTTCGTGAAGGGGAAGACGTGGTGGAGGCCGCTGTAGGACCCCGCGGCGTAGCCCAGGACGTTGCCCACGGCCATGAAGAAAGAGAAGAAGGAGTTGGCGTTGCGCGTCTTGCGGTGGTCTCCGGCGGAGAGGTCGGCGAGGAGAGCGCGGCAGGGGCCCTGGAGCATGTTGTTGGCGACGTCGAGGATCCAGAAGCCGACCACGAAGATGGCGATGGCGCGGGGGCGGGTTTTCTTGGCGAGGGAGTCGCCGAACATATGTCCGAGATCGGCTGCGTAGCCGATGAGGAAGACGGCGATGGCGACTGCCAGGGCTCCGGCGGCGATGAATGGGCGGCGGCGGCCGAAGCGGGAGGTGCAGCGGTCGCTATGGTAGCCGACGATGGGCTGGACGAGCATGCCGGATATTGGGCCGCAGAGCCAGATGAAGGCGGCCCAAGTGTGGGGAATTCCGAGGAGCTGAACGTAGGGGGTGAGGAGGGAGAGCTGTAGGGCCCACCCAAACTGCACCCCTGCGGCGATGGAGGAGACAACGATGATTTTCCGGAGAGGACTGGGCTCCGGTGGCGGAGCCTCCATGTGGAGGGAGGAAGGCTTGGCGAGATTGTTGTTGTGTTTGGAAGAGAGAGGTTCCATGTTGGAAGAGTGTGGGTGTGTTATTGAATTGTGTTGTGTGTTCTGGGAGAGTGTTGAGGGTTTTATAATGGAGGGAGGGAGAGGGGAGTTGCATGTAATATAATGGAGAATCTGGTGAGTTTGAAATTCCATAACTGTGTTTGTGTTACTGTGAGATGATATATGGTAATTAGACGCGTGGAGCCTTATCCGTTTGGGTAAAACTTCTAACTCACACACACGCCTCTTCCCCTTTTCTCTTCACAATATATACATACTCATTTTCATTTCATAAATATTGCTCCACACAGAACAGAAAACCCTTAGATGGAAATTCCAGTTGGGAATTATTATCATTTATTTAATGCTCCTGGGGCATTGAGCAAGGTCAACTTATGAGTAAAACAGTGGTGATGGTGGTAAGGAAAAAGTTGGTGTAAGGGTGACACTGGATAACATTAACTGCTGACTCCAATTTTGTATAAAACAAGTATTATAAGCAGAATGCAATTATGGTGTAATCAATATTGCTCAAACTTGCATACACGCTGAATTAATAAGATTTGAGGAATTAGGTGCACCTATCAATCAATGCTTCGTATCTAAGTTAAGTAGAGTAGAGGAAAACAAGAATCATAGGAGTAGTGTATCTGAACTGAATTAGATTGAGTGTCAATTATACCAGTAAAATATTAAACTACATATTAATAACGCTACAAATTCCAACATCCTATTTATAATTCCCCCAATTTTTTATGCATATCCATTTATACGACGCAATATCTAGTCGTACAAGTTGTGTTCCCATACGATTATTTTTTGTTGTTGGATAAAAGTTGTAAATCTCACCCAATTATATCTTCTTTAGGATGCTTATACGCTAAAAAAACCCTGATAAGTTCTCTCTCTTCTCACTCGCACACCCGTCCATGAAATATCTATGGATGAATTTGGATTACCAAGGTCCTAGAGACCCGATCGTGTACCCAAATTTAAAGATCATTATAAACAATCATTCACTATCCATTTCACCAATAAATAAAGTTTAGGACGGTTTGAAATCAAGTAACTGAAAACGGTTAAAGTGATTGCGTTCCAATTTTCTTTTTAACTTTTCGTAAAAAAATCATCAAAAGGAACAAGAGTGACCCATCTTTTCTCATATTTTGTGGCAAATTAAAAAAAGAAGTAGGAATCAGATTCGCAAAAGTAAAAAAAAAAAAAAGAAAAAAAAAAGAAAAATGAAAAGAGAATGCAAGCTTTGATATGAAAAAGTTGGTCGTAAACCCACCGACACCCTTTGAACGGTGGACCCCAGCAACCGTTTACGATGAAGAAACTGTGCCAAACACCACGACGACGACGACGACGTATTAATGCGATGGCGTCATCCTTCGCCCAAAACAAGGGTTTCATAATCACACACTTTTATTTGTTTTTTAAAAAGAATAAAATTATTCTCCGTGTATTATATAACGATGAAATATGATAATAAGAACGTCCATTTCTCTTGGTTTAGATACTCTTCCTTCTTCTTAAATTTGAGGGTGACAAGATATTTGGGTAGATTTACACGCACTCTACTCAGAATAAATTGAAGAGGAAAGAAGATTTGGAGAAAGTCATGGTAGGAACGTTAAAATGAATGGAGAGGGCATGAATAATTTCACCTCGGGATATTAATTATTTTGAATCATAATGTTTAATTGTATTTTAGAGAAATATTGTAGATTGTGTACGATAAATGTATTTATGGAGTTGAATTGTGGCAATTAATAAGAATAAGTAAGGGTCATTGACTTGGACACATTACATTGAATTTGAGCAGGCATGAGATGATGCCTTGGTAAATGTGAGCACTAAACATCCCAGTGACTGACTACAGGTGTGGACTCAACCTTAAGTACAAGAATAATTCTGTCACTTCCACTTTCAGGGTCTATCACTTGACACAATTAAACTTAAATTTAGCTTTTCCTCTTTACTATAAAAAAGTTTTTTTTTTTTAAATCAAAGTAAATCCTTATTATAAATCTTATTACAATATTTTATTCTGAACTCCATAAATTATTAAATAAACAATAAATAAATTTATTACTTGTTTTTATTTAAATTTATAAAATATTGAAAATAGTAATAAAGTATAAACCAGTTACATCATCAATTTAATAGTAACTAAGTTTCCTATTTTTGTTGAATGAATTCATTAATTATATTTTTCTAATAATATTTTATATTACTTTATTATTATTATTATTATTATTATTATTATTATTATTATTGATTAAACCGGTTCATCTGTGGTTCAATTATGATTAGACCATTAATAAATGTTCAATTATATATTTTTATTTCATTTCATTATTAATTTTAGTTTTAAATTATTATTTTTTAAATTAAATTAATGCTATCTCTTTCATCAATATTATTAAATTACTTTAACAAATAAAAAATTATTTTTATGATTATTATTATTGCTTGATAATATGAAGTTAATATCAATTGATACACATATCACATTAATAATCACAACATAATTAATAATATTTTTATATTATTTCTTATTATTTAATTAAGCAAGTTCATTCGCCGGTTAAATTATCTAAGGTTAATAATGTCTTGATTGAAAAAAAAACACGATAAAAAAGAGTTTGTACAATACATACAAAGCACAAAATTCGATACCAAATATGAATAAGCCAATCACTCTTTACCCCTTTTGATACAAACCATGTTACTACTTTATATATCACTTGTTTTATTATTAATGTAAAAGAAAATCACAGAATTAAATATTTTTCATTGTGCAAGTTTTCTCTCACGCCACTTTCACTTCCATGCAAAATAACCACTTTTACTTGAGTAATATGAAGATGCAGAAATTCTAATATTGAATGGCAAATACCTATGAACATGGTATTCGAGCAAACAACAACAGCTCAGGATAGCACTATACTGACCAGAGAATAAAAGCACTACAGATGTTGAGGTGTAAAGATCGGTCAAAGATAGGGAACTTCCTCGTAAGTTCCTGGTCAAAGGAAGGCTACTTCCTTGCAAGTTCCTGGTCAAAGGAAGGCTACTTCCTTGCAACTTCCTGGTCAAAGGAAGGGAGCTTCCTCTCAACTTCCTCTCAAGAAGGATTTGTTTGGCTATAAATACCTCATTTTGTAACCTCATTTGTATCCAATCCAAGTGTGAAGAAAGAGTAGAGAGAGTGTATTCATACGGGCTTGTGTGAATTGTAACATTCGGTTTATCCTCTTATTCTAGTTCATTCTCCTGGCTTGGTTCGCCCTCGGATGTAGGATTTAATCCGAACCGGGTTAACAAATATTCGTGTCTTTTATTGATCTCACATTGGTATATTATTATTATTCCATCTTATCCGACCTTATTTCTCAACAACTCGGTATCGGAGCCGGGAGGTTGGAGATAAGATGGAGGGAAAGATTCAAGTCGAATCGGTTCAATGGTTCCGACTTTGGATTCCGGCGAATGCAAATGGAGGCTTACCCGTACGGGAAGGACCTCTACGCACCTCTTGGGGAAAAACCCGAGAAGATGAGCGATGATGAATGGAAGGTGCTCGATCGGAAGGCGATGAGCGCTATAATTCTTTCGCTCTCTCGGAACGTCGCCTACCATGTGAAGGGAGCAAAAAGCACGAAGGAGGTCTTGCAGATACTCGCCGACATGTATGAAAAACCATCAGCAATAAACAAGGTGATGCCGATGAAAAAGCTGTTCAAATTGCAAATGGAGGAGCGAAAGTCGGTGGCCGATCATCTCAACGATTTCAACCAACTCACTACGCAGTTGACATCGGTGGATATTTCGTTTGATGATGAGGTAAAAGCCCTAATCTTGCTCTCATCATTGCCTGGACAGTTGGGACGTGGTCAGCATTTCCGGTGAGCACTTCTTCCGGCAAGGAGAAGATGAAGTTCGACAACATAAGAGATATGATGTTGAACGAGGAGACCCGCAGAAATCAGGCGGGTGGGTCGTCCGGCTCAGCCTCTACATACAGAGTCCGGAGGGAGACCCGAAACACGAGGGAAAATCCGTGGGAGGTCAAAATCCAGGGGAAGGAATAAAGGCAAGAAAGAGATGGTGTGTTGGAACTGCGAGAAGCCCGGGCATATGAAAAGCGAATGCCGGCACCAAGGAAAGACAAAGAAGGTCGGACGACCCAATGCCGCGACGGAGGACACGGCGGATGCACTCTTGTTGAGTGTGAGAAGCTCGCTCGATGACTCGGATCGTGGACTCGGGGGCCTCATTTCACTCATGCAAGTAGCGAGACATCATGGAGCCATACACCGCAGGTGATTTTGGCTTGGTATATCTTGCGGACAACAAATCCCTAAAAATTGTAGGGAAGGGAGATGTGCAGATCAAGTCCGCAAATGGGTCATGCTGGACCCTACGTGATGTGAGACACATTCCAGGACCGAAGAGGAATCTCATCTCGGTTGGACAACTGGACAATGACGGCTTCCACACAATGTTTGGAGACGGAAAGTGGAAGGTCGGCCGAGGAACTATGACTTTGGCAAGAGGGTCGAAGTCGGAACGCTTTACACGGCGAGTAGATCCAGCTCAAACACTCTCCTGGCAGGAGTTGTCTCACAATCGCACTTATGGCACAGTCGCTTGGGCCACATGAGCGAAAAAGGAATGAAGGTACTAAAGTCGAGAGGACTTTTGCCCGAGTTGGAGCCAGTGGACGTGGGTCTCTGCGAGCAATGCGTGCTTGGAAAGCGAAGCGAGTGAGCTTCATAACCACCGAAGAGCTCCAAAGACAGAAAACTGGAGCTAGTGCACACCGACTTATGGGGGCCAAGACCGGTGACATCTCTTGGAGGATCGATGTACTACATGACGTTCGTCGATGACCGCACAAGAAAGGTATGGGTGTATTTTTTGAAAAGAAAATCCGAAGCCTTTGATACTTTCAGGAGATGGAGAGCACTCGTGGAGAAAGAGACAGTCCGGAAGTGAAATGTCTCGAATCCGACAACGGTGGCGAGTACAACGATGAAGCCATCAAAGAATACCGCACCGATCATGGGATCCGGATGCGGAAGACGGTCCCAGGGACACCTCAACAAAATGGCATTGCGGAGAGGATGAACGGAACACTGAATGAGCGTGCGAGATGCATGCGATTGAAGAGTGGACTGCCAAAGATGTTTTAGGCGTAAGCGCCAGCACGGCCGCTTTCTTGATCAACCGGGGCCTTCGTCCCACCGAACAACAAAATTCCGAAGAGGTCCGGAGTGGTAAGAAAGTTGATCTCTCTTTCTTACGTACCTTTGGTTGTTTGGCTTACGTTTTGGATGACGACCGGACAAAGCTGGATGCTAAGTCCGTCAAATGTACATTCATTGGATATGGGACCGACGAATTTGGGTATAGATTTTGGGATGATCAAAATCGGAAAATTATTCGCAATCGTAATGTGGTGTTCAATGAAGGCATAATGTACAAGGACCGAAGGAATACCTGGACGATGACAAGACCATGCAGGAGTATGTTGGTCTCGATATTTCAAATACCGGAATCATGAGACCAGACAGATACGAGTGGGAGCTCGGATAGATGAGATCGAGCGTACGTAAGAAGAGGCGAACCGGAATCGGATGAACCGATTCGCTGAGAGCAGCACGCCTCGGCACCGGGCCGAGAACCGAGGATGAGAAGGGCCCCGGATAGGTACTCCCCTTCTCTTTATTACCTACTTTTATCCGATTCTGGGAACCCGACCGTTATGCGAGAGCGGTTAAAGATGCCCACAAGAGCAAGTGGGAGCTTGCGATGGAAGACGAGATGAACTCGTTGAAGAAGAACCACACATGGGATTTGTGTGATCTCCCACAAGGAAAGAAGGCTCTTCAAAACGGATGGGTCTATCGGGTCAAGGAGGAATCGGATGGAACAAAACGGTACAAGGCCGGACTTGTAGTAAAGGGATTCCAACAGAGATACGGTATTGACTTTACCGATGTTTTTACACTCGTTGTTAAGTTAACCACTATACGTTTAGTGTTAAGCATCGTAGCGGCGGAAAACTTGGAGTTGCAACGGTTAGATGTGAAGACGACCTTTCGCATGGGGATCTCGAGGAGGAAATTTACATGGTGCAACCGAGAGGGATATAGAGGAAATGATCGACAGTGTCCGTCGCCTAAAGAAGAGCTTGTACGGACCGAAACAGGCTCCTCGACAGGTGGTACCGAAAATTCGATAATTTCATGCTCGGAGATAGGATACTCCAGGTGTAATGCCGATCATTGTTGCTATGTGAAGAAGTTCGGTAACTCTTTCATTATTTTACTCGCTATATGTGGATGACATGCCGATAGCAGGATCGGATGTCAAGGAGATCGAGAGGCTCAAAGATCAGCCTATCAAGGAGATTTGATATGAAGGATCTAGGAGAAGCGAGACAGATACTCGGGCATGAAAATCACGAGGAACGTAAATGTCTGGTAAACTTTGGCTTTCTCAATTTGATTATATTGAGAAGGTGTTGTGCAGATTTAATATGAATATTGCAAAGTCTGGTTCGAGTGCCATTGGGAAGCCAGTTCAAGTTGTCCAACAAGGATTCGCCCCAGGATGACTCGGAAAAAGAAAAGATGAGAGTTACGCCGTATGCTTCGACTATCGGGAGCCTAATGTACGCTATGGTCCGCACCCGGCAGTACATAGCACATGCAAGTGGGAGTAGTCAGCCGGTTCATGAGCAATCCCGGAGTGATGCACTCGGGAGGCGGTAAAGTGGATCCTTAGGTACCCGAGGGGTACTAAGGACCGGCATTAGTATTTGGCAGGGGTACCCTTACCCTGTCTCGGGTATGTCGATGCCGATTTTGCAGGAAGTGATCTTGACAAGAGGAGGAGTACTACTGGGTACGTATTCACTTACGGCGGGACGGCCGTATCCCGGATCTCAAAGCTGCAGAAGATAGTCACATTGTCCACAACGGAAGCCGAGTACGTGGCGGTGACGGAGGCGGCCAAGGAGCTCGTTTGGCTGCAAAACTTCTTGAATGAACTTGGGAGACCTCAAGAGGATGTGGCTCTATACGACGATAGCCGAGTGCAATCCATCCGGCAAAGAACCCCGCGTTTCACTCGCGAACGAAGCACATCAAGGTTAAGTATCATTTCATCCCAAGCAACTTCTAGAGAAGAAGATGCTTGCAGCTGAAAAGATTCTGGGAGATAGGAATCCTGCAGACATGTTGACCAAGGCGGTAACTTTGGAAAAGTTGAAGCCGTGTGTAGCTTCGATCGGCCTTGATGATTAAAACAGCAGACTTAGCAGAACCAAGAGCAGAGATGAACAAGTTGACCAATCTTCAAGTGGGAGATTGTTGAGGTGTAAAGATCGGTCAAAGATAGGGAACTTCCTCGTAAGTTCCTGGTCAAAGGAAGGCTACTTCCTTGCAACTTCCTGGTCAAAGGAAGGCTACTTCCTTGCAAGTTCCTGGTCAAAGGAAGGCTACTTCCTTGCAACTTCCTGGTCAAAGGAAGGGAGCTTCCTCTCAACTTCCTCTCAAGAAGGATTTGTTTGGCTATAAATACCTCATTTTGTAACCTCATTTGTATCCAATCCAAGTGTGAAGAAAGAGTAGAGAGAGTGTATTCATACGGGCTTGTGTGAATTGTAACATTCGGTTTATCCTCTTATTCTAGTTCATTCTCCTGGCTTGGTTCGCCCCCAGATGTAGGATTTAATCCGAACTGGGTTAACAAATATTCGTGTCTTTTATTGATCTCACATTGGTATATTATTATTATTCCATCTTATCCGACCTTATTTCCCAACAACAGATTAATGAAACTATCAAGATTAGATTGCCAAAACCAAACATCATCAGACTTACAATACTGACCAAATTTATGTAAATAAATCAAATTCAGACATTCAGATTCCACTGCACGTGGTAAATAAAAATCAACTATCAGAATCTGCTTCAGTTTAAACGATGATTCTGACACTACACAGAGTACTAGTTGTCTTGAAAGAAACGTTTATTAGAGAGAAAATTGTTTCAGTTCAATTTGGATGTAGTTATAGACAACAAAGTTCTCTCTAAATGTTTGATATTGAAGCTGAAACTCAATATGTCTGTTTAAGCTAAGATGATTTTTATTTTAATTAGAGCGTTAAGAAATTATGGATGTTTGTTATGGAATAATGCATGACATGTGGTGGCATTATAAAATGAGAATTTGAATAATGATGAAGCTGATGATTGCGAGAAGAATATATGGCTTCAAAAGAAGGGGAATGGTGTGGATGGAAACGACCATGATTAGGTTTAAGGTAGATGATGAATGTCGCAAACATTATGATATTGATGTTGGAATTAGTGGTGTCATTTTCCACCAAGCACCCTTTATTTTATATTTCCTCGTCGCATTTCCACGTTAACAACACTTAGGATACAAGTGAAAAAGATGTCACCCTTTTCAAATTAAAAAAAGGAAACTCTACACAAAACACAGCATGTCTGGTTCATATTTTTTTTCACCGTACGTAAACGTGAAATATTGCACTTCTCAATGCATGACACATGCACCATTCTTAGTTGACGGTGAAGGTATATGTAACATGTGGGTACGATAAATAGTTGTAACCAAACTCACTCTACATAAAATTTGAAGAAGAAACCTTTCTTAGATGGGATATTTTTGGTACAGTAATTAGTCTTTATTTTGCGTTGTGCGCTTGCACTATATGAAGCAGAGAAAGAGCCAAATGGCAACGAATAGAAGACACAGGAATTGAAACGAAACGTAACCTAACTATTAATGGGGACCAGCTTCAAGCCATGCGAGGTGAATATTTGAGAGATACAAGAGTAGTGCTGTGACCCATTGAGAAAGGACGTGCCTTTTCTGGTTCATCTAATTATTCACAATTGGCATGTGTGTTGACTAGACAAAACCCTTGTCTGATTCTTCTCTATTTCTTTTCTTTTCAGTGTTAACTATTTTTCATTGGGGACCATTTTTAATATGGGACAACTAAGCGCGTTGTAATTCAATATAGTGGATTATTAATCACCTAATTTGTTTTTAAACTGGACCTAATAATTTTCATTCAGAAGAAAAAGAAAAAAGCAAGCATCCGTTTTGATAGAGACGAATACATATATAGGACAAATTAGTTAATTTAAGTAGACCCATAATTTAAAAAAAAAAAATTAAGGAAGTGGAAGAAGAATATATGTATATTAAATAAACTACCACAGAATCCAGCGCTTTATGCGAAATGATAAGGTTTTAGGCATGTTAGTGGAAATACCAAAAGTGAAATGACATACAAAGATTAAAGACAAGATCCGGGGGGAAGAAGAACTTAGTTCACATTCTTTCAGGCTTTTATTGTTCTCCATTCCACATCTGTTTCATTGTTCTACCTATTCCACACTGCACAAATTATTTCAATCCTTCCAAAAAATCCTTGTTTTTGTTTCTTCACTTTGTATCTGCATGCATTAATCATGCGCCAAACCATTATATTCCCATTAGAACTCAAGCCTCAAATACAAATAAAAAACTGTTTGTGCTGGTCTTTTCTATCCATACAGGTAGATATGTTCTTTGTCATATAGTTAAATATATATGGTGTATGATATAGCACAACCTCTTGATTCCCATTAAAAATTGCAGAATATTTTTCTGTGGTCACACCATTCGCTACTTCTTAGATTTCCCTTTGATTACAAGTTGCAGAATGACGTAAAAAGATGAAATAGAATAGAGGGGGAAATATCTATAAATTCTCAATCTTTTTTGCTTACTCAATCAATGTCTAATAAGACATTTTTTGTTCTTGACCCTCTTGGCATTGCAATAACTTTCATCCTCCTAACTGCATATTTTATCTGACTTTCCACCTCATACACAGATTTATAGTATCTAATTCAAAGCTAAAGAAGAAACAAAATTATTCTCCTAGTATAGTATTTTTCACCAAGTTACCCTTTGTTGCCTCATCATTGGTTGCTCATCAATTCATCCTAAATAGTAGCAATTGCAATATTTCAAGTAAACTATATCAATCTATACTGTTGTCTTAACCTGTTATTATGCATGTGTCCTCCTTTTGAATGTTGTATTTTTTATGATCATAACCATCCACATTTGGCTTAACAAAGTGTTTTTCCAATATTCTTTAGTAGTGATAAAAGAATCAGTGCATTCTTGTTAAAAACAAGTTTAGTGTGGACAAATAAGCAAAAACTTTAGCCGTATCCGTCACGGGTGTTTACCTTCCAATTCCATGTTCTAGCAGCAACTTCGAGCCACGAGAAGAAATCTCAGGTCCACAATGCAAATTCTATGGAGCTTGATTCTCTGGCTGCTATTCTTTTTCATACCGACTTACCCACTTATGGTTTTCCTCTTGCACTATAATTATGCCCACCTTGACTTTTTCTTACCCTATTTTGGTTCATGATTCTCTTTCAATGTGGCACAATCATAAGCTGCTAGAGACACTTGCTTCATTAACTTTGGTTTTTCTTCAGACTAAAGTTAATATACCCACTTCCAATCCAAGGCCTTCCCCACAAGTTTGTGATTCCAGAGGGACAAGACATATTGGGAGAAGATTATTATTTTTAAATGGTTTTAAATTTAATTTAAAAGTCTTAATGTATATAAAATGTTTGTGAAGTTTTTATTTAATAATTTGTTGCAGTATGAGAATTTGACAAGGAAACTCTCCTCAATGGGACCAATGGTATACAGTGATAATAATTGAAGTGATGGAGGAAACACAGAATAGAATAGCAAAATATATATGACATGTCTTTTGGCTTCTTTTATTTGGCAGGATTGACTTTCCTTCATTCATCAAATTCTGTCACTTTATTAAATATTCAAACTATAATACTAATTAATCATCAATTTGAAGACTGAGTCTACAAGTACATCGGAATCTACCTGCTTTTCGATAATAAACTTCAAAACTAGTTGTTTTGTATAATTATTAAATAATTATCTGCTTAATTTTTTTACATTAAAATAGATGCTTTTCAGATTTTTGTATCGTAATCTTTGTTTCTTGGATTGCATGGTGATAATCTACTTTACAAAAAAAATTGCAATGGACTCTCTTACATAGATAGTATTATAACATCATGATCATATTCATAATCAGGGGTAACCATAAGAAAATATTAACATCCATGGAAAAGAAGATTAAAATAAAATGTAAATTTCAAACTTAGAAGGCCTTATAATTAAACTAGGTACAAGGGTATATAACCCTCTAGGTAGAGGTGTAGAGGCATGACATATGTTACAATAATGGCAATATATATATTGCAAGGTACATAGAGAGACAGAATGTTGTGCTTGTGCATATACAGTTGATTAAAGAAACTCAATCCCAGAAGGTCAAGGTCACCCACCATGGAGTCTTTTTCACTTTTTGGAGAGAGAATAGACATGAATGAATAAGGCATATGTGCCCTAGTCAGGTTTGGATCACGACAAATAAGAGTGACCCACTTCTGCAATATCAACAATAACTCCAACTTGTTCCACCAAACCACTCTTGCCTCGATTCTCTATTCTCTCTATACAAAATTCCAGTAATAATTGAGTTAAAACCAAATAATATGCCTTGTGAGAATTTTAAATATATAATATTCTTTCCCTTCTATATACCCAATTATTACCATTCATTAATAATATATATCTTCATCCAATTAGTGATCTCAATTATTGATAAACAAAATATTAAATTTTTCACATTCATAAAAAAAAATCCTCTTTTCAAATACATGAATTTTAAAATAAGGCATGAATTGCATATATTTGAAAGACTAAATCATTAAAATCAATACCTGTTAACTACTCATTATGAGACATAAAAAGTAAGAACCAAATAGGTGATGTTCGGGTGATCACCATGTAAGAAGTCTATTGAGTCAATATTGTGTTCCATTTCAATTTTTCTGAAGTTTTATGTAATAAATGAGAAAGTAGGTGGGTTCAAGCGAATTGACGTTTTGGTTTTTAGGGTTAGTAATTAAATAGAAAAGGTCAAAACTTGAGAAGGTGTGGGGGTTGAGAAGGGGACTCCATATCTCACAAATCAAAGGTTAACAATTGTGGATGCTTGCCAAGGAAGAAAGGGAAATGTGCTTCTTTGTTCCATGCCAGCATTATCACCAACAGTAAACTTTCCTGTTTTTTTTCACTGTTTTTATTATCTCTACCTCATGTTTTATTTAGACTTGATCAATTATGATGATTTTTTTATTATCTATTTTATAAATAGATATGGTTTTTAATATGGGTGATGATCTTTTGACAACCGAAGGAAAAAACAACCCAAAAAACAACCCATTTATTAATATAATAATCATGAAAGAGTTTAAATAAAAATAAAAAATAGTTAAAATTATTATTATAATATAAAATGCAGTTGTTTACAGGGTTGTTTGTGTGAATAGTGGTGTCAAAATATCATTTTCCTTTTAATATATACATAAACATAGTATTCATTATACTAAAAAAATAGTTGTTGGGTACTCGCTGTGTTTAGAAATTTCAATGCCTTAAGTTTATTTCACCTGAGGAATAAGGTAATAAAAAATTAACTACTTTAAAAAGTACTTTGTTTAGTATTTTTTTAAACAATTATCATAAAAATCGATAATTTTACAATTCATGATAATTCATAATTGGGATTTGGGTTAAACATTATATGCGACAACACAACCTAGAAAAATGATTCGAGCGACAAGAAATAATGTAAAATGGTTATATGTATTATTTAAGATCAAATCAGAAGTTTTATACTAACAAATGATACACAATTAGTGCTAATTATTCGCTAAGCACTTCCGCAAGTACAAGTTCATGTTCTAGAAGAAATTGACCTTCCGAACAAGGTAACGATGACATGAAGTCACATTTCCACTAAGAAGATGTGAGAAATCGTAATTAATAGCCCATTGCATATGCATAAGATCGAAGTTTCGTGGGACCAAAAGATAAATCAGATTTATATTTTCCTTAAAGAAAATTTGGAAAAGGAAGAAGAAATGAAAAGTTAGAAAATGTTTGGTTGGATTTGATGGTTCCTACATAAACTTTTGAGTAGCCTCATACGTGGCGAATGCCGACATTGAAAAAGTCTCGTACATAAGCTTCAGTGTGTTCATGAACATGAATTGTGGTGAGTGGATTAGTCACGTGTTACATAATCACTCGTTATGATTAAAATAGTTATTATTGTTTAATTAATAATTATTACTGCATTAAATTATTTCGATTTTTTTGGTAGTTGGAGACATTATATATGCTTCTTAAGTCGTTTTTAAGTGTGGGCCGTTCATTTTAATTTTTTTTTTAAATGAAGCTGGAAAAATGTGATGAAATTCAAATTAAGGAAATTCTGATACTGTGGCCTAACGATAGTGACCTAAACCAACTAATTAAAATAATTAATAATTAAAATTTGTCACAATAAAAGCTCAAATTAGTGAAAATTATAAGCATTGAAATGCTTTCCAATCAGTGTTTAAAGAACTTTGTTAATGGAGACGAAAGTAAAATATTCTCTGCATTAAAATATTACGTATTTAAAAAAATAATCTAACTAATCAGAAGAATTGAATATAAAATAATTAAATAAAAATTTATTCATGACATAGTATATAGTTAATACTACCATATTTAAGTTTGTGCTTAAAAAATAATACGTATATATAATATTGAAATGTTTTATGCTTTAATCATAATTTTGCTATTAAATTACTATGGTACTATAACATTTAGAAATTGATGTATTTAATTAAAATAAGAAAACTATTAATTCAAGAACTTTCTTTTAAAATATATTTAGCCTTGTGTATATCCGTAAAATAATTAATGGAAAAAAAATCGTCAAAATGTATAATAGGAACAGTAAAAATATACAAAATAAAAAGATAACTTTTTCAATTGATTTAAAATTTAAAAATCATTTAAATTTTCTGCATTAATTATGATCTGTTACAATAAAATAAACAAAAATATTTTATTTAGATTTGGAAAAAAAAATAAAAAAATACTTAAATTAAGATATTTTCCTCAATTTGATGTTTCACTGTTTTCTAAATATTTGTATATATCTTAAATATGTTTTTAAGTAATGGATGCTTATACTGAATTCATCTTTCAATTTTTCTTATTTTGTGTACATATTTTATACTACACTAATCAATTTACGCTTTAAAAAATAAATTAAATCTAAAAAGAAAAATATTAATATACCTAATATCGTGGGTATAAATTGATACATTATACCACACTAGACCAATTTAAGTATTTAACCCTATCTTGTGTGCCAAATCCATTCCTCGTCATAACTTATTTGAAACCATAAAATTGAAGATTATTTATAGAAGCTATGAAATAATAATAACAATAATAATAATAATAATAATAATAATAATAATAATAATAATAATAATAATAATAATGGTTATTATATATAAGAATTACATCAGATTCCATGATTTCTGAGAAGATATTCGTGCTATAGTTTGTGGTTTTTGGTTATTTACTGTCTCTGCATGAATTTGTAATTTAGAGTTTGAGAACTTTACGGTTAATCATTTTATATATATGAATCTGATTCCTAAGGGTTGGAAAACAAAATGGTATTGATAAACCTCTTTTTGTATGAATGCAAGAAAGACGTGATAGAGAAGAATATCTTCTTTCTATATATACAGAAGTATAGGTATACATTAATAACAATCCACTTTTAAAAAGGTTCAGCCAATTATCAAATTATATATATATTCCTTCTCAACTCAGTTAAATCAGTCTAATTTCATATTAGAATTGTCTGTTTTAGACTGTTTACACATCCTTATCAGATAAAGTTTACCAAATAAAGAAAACTGCTTAAAAATCGAACAAACAGAACATGTATACCATGAAATACAAATTGAAATTTTTTTGTCGGTAAGTACTTTCTTATCAATATTTTTATTTTCTTAAGGATTACGTATTAAGATCCATTACAATCCTCAAAAAAATAAAAAGTGTGTATATATAGGAGAGAAAAAAAAATAAAGAAACATTTTGGTATCAGACATGTATTAGGAATCATGTGTATACTACGTGTATATGTAGTGAAGAATGGTAGAGAATTCAAAAGTTGTTAGTTAGGTGTGATTATAGAAGGTTTCTCTGGAAGGGTCTTTGAAAGTCAATTAATGTGTGGTGTTGTGACAGTTATACCTTATTTTCAAGCTGATTCCTCAATCTGGTAATCTCCCAAACTATTCATCATGAAAAATGATGTGTTGATGTTCGTTATTATGCTAGCAACAATGAACGCTTCTTATCATAATCCTTCATTCTCTAACGAGAAGCACATCACCATCTTTTGACCAGTTTCTGGCATGGTCGGTGGGAAGTGGATAAGAGATTAATCTCAAGTTTCTATGAGTTTCGGTCACTCATATTCATTAGGCATACTTATATGGAGGGAGAAATTCAGAATCAATACCTATATATATATATATATATATATATATATATATATATATATATATATGGTCCTACCATTCTATATACGCTTTGATTTATGAATAAACAAATTAATACTACATACGTGGAAGATGAATGCATGGGGTTTGCTTTGGACCTGTCTCAATTACTACTTCTGTTTGTCAACGAGTGAATTAATTATGAGGAGTCTGTTGCAGATAACGTAATTTACTGTACTATCATCACACAACATTCATTGTTTATGGTCTTTTGACTATAAACAGGTATAGTTTTTGAAAAATACGATGGAAAATTGTAGAGAACCTACTGTCAGTAAATTTAGTTCGTCCAGAAACCTTCTGTTGAGCAAAAGCAGAAAACAATTATTGAGAGAAAATAACTTTGGCAAGAATCTTCGCATTATAATTGTTTGAATATTACAATTTTGAAATTCAATGACATGTAGGTTCTCTCTTGGAGGATGAGTTTTCTTGTTGCAAAAACATAAATTTTTTCTACCTATGAATTTATAAGTATTGAAGAAACAAGAGTATTAGCCATAGCAATGATAGTTTTTAAAATATTTTCAGGGTACGTATTGGAATTTATTTCAAGTACGTTGGTGAAGAAAGCCCCTGAAAGTAATTGCAGGTTATGGATGAGCGTGAAAAATATATATCTGGCAAGAAAGTGATCCATATTCTGCAAACGAATTAATGAACCATGATTTAGTAAATGCACGTTCATTATGGTTGGTACTTCCGTGAGGTTAGGTTTAGAAAGATTAAACATAACAGCAGGAAAAAAAAATGGGAAGAGTCGCGCTGAAATAATTCTTATATTGGTGAAAGCAGTCGCAAATTCCAGTCAAATTTAATCACAATTTATATGTAAAACAATTAATATAAAGTTGTTTCAAGTAGTTTCTACAATTTTAAGTCTTTGTTTACATAACGTTGTAACAGTTATTAATATATAAGAATCTTAACTATGTTAAACATACGAAGTGTGTTTGTAAGGAAATATGTGGTTGTTTATAAGTTGATTAAATATAATTAAGTTTGTTTAATAGACAATTTTTTTAATAGCTTATATTTACAAGTTCCATAACCTAACTTATAACTCTAGTTAATTAGTTTAGATTTTGTTCTCACCGGTTACTTGAAATATTCTTTTTCATTTTTTTTCTACCTACTCTTGACCTACCTCACTCTTTATTCTTTTAGTTTACAGTAGAAAAAATTGCATTGTGAAATAAATTAATGAAATTATGAAATCTTTATTATTTCTTTATGATATTTTTTTAAATGATAAATTGCATAAAAATTTTAAATATTGAATTGGCTATATCATTGAATAATCAAATAATTAAATATATTTTTATATCATTTTACATAAATATCAGCTAGTCTATTAACTGGCTAATTACATCCAAAAAAAAATTCAATTTAGTCAACTAACTTAACTTGTGAACTAATAATGAAAAAGTTTTGCCAAACGCACACTCCAAATGAAAATGTAATAAAGCTTTGATATTAAAGGACATTCATTTATAAGAAGCAATGTGGCTGAGACTGATTTTGACATTGGAAATAAAATTAGATATGCTGAACCCTTGTGCTCTGACACTAAGTGCATGTGAAAAATAGGTGGAAATAACAGATAGGTGACATTTGTAAGGTACGTAGCCCTTTCAGCATGGTATATTGTCATGATCAATCAAACGAATAAAATTATCTTAGAGGATCAGAGAGACGTGAATGATCTACAAATTGCAAAGACATACACAAAGATGCCATTCGAGATCTGATGCGATCAAGTTGTCAATTGGCATACGTACATATGCATTGGAGAAGCCAGCAGGAGGTGGTGTACGTAGTTTCCACGTTGACATGACATTAATTTTTGTACAATACTTGTATATACTGCATATCTATCGTTGAGATCAAATCGTAGCATATCTGGTATTGTGACAGAACATTTCTACGTAGGGTCTTCATGTGAGAAGCGAGAGAATGGGTATGTGGGGTTTCGTTTTTTTGTTTGGTATCAGGTTCTCTCACTCAGTAGTGGTCACAGCGCACTGTTGCTTATATATGTGGCTTCTATATGAAGGGTTGATTATTGATATCTTAATAGGTAAGTGAGGTATTTTTGAAGGATGACTTGGGGTACTGTGCATCAATTATCTCATCTGCCTTAACCTTAGCTTTAGGTGCTGTTCCTATCTCCAACCTTCCATGGGAAGAGAGGTTTCGGCCACCGCTACTCTACCGGTACCAGCAGTTTGTTGATATACTGCTAATGTATATCGGATATATTTCTATTATTTAGGTTATGATTAGATCACTGAATTGAATGTTATTTTCTGGTTTTCTGGAGGAGAGAAAGAAACATGAGAGGGAAAAGTGATAATGCAGTAAGATATGACAGTAAAAAGAGATAAAAATAAAGTAAATGATTAGAAAGGTTAAACACCAGTTCAAACCAAAATAAAAATTTTAACAGAATCAATAAGTTCACATGATTCAACATGGGATCTTTAGTGTTTAACTATAACCTTACAAAATGGTCACGAGAGTATTAAGAAAAAAATATACTAAAACTAACAATAGAAACAATCTATTTTCTGAAGCTAGATGCGAGGCTATGATTCAAAATTCAGAGACCAATAATATATATAATACTTCATAAAAGAATCAGGTTAAGTCAAAACTAATATTCGAGAATAAACCCTATATTTAAAATTCATGCATATATAACTGATTTTATACACTACAATAAAAATCACATTTAGCCACCAAAATTAGCGAACGAATTTTTTCGATCGCAATTAGCGACCGATTTAATTTTGGTCGCAATTAGCAACCGATTTAGCGATCACTTTAATTCGATCGCAATTAGCGACTGATTCAGCGACCACTTTAATTCAGTCGCAATTAGTAATCGATTTAGCGACCAAAATATGAATTGGTTTTCATCTTGTTATTTAGCGACCGAAATAGCGACCAATATTTTGCGTCGCAAAATTTCGGTCGCTAAATCGGTGGCTATTCCACACTAAAATAAAAAAATCATTTAACGATTGATTTAGCGACCAAATTACAAATTGAAATAGTGACCGAATTATAATCGGTCGCTAATGAGAAAATAGCTAATCGAATTTAACGAACATTATTTTTTTATGATATTTAAATTTATTTTTTTATAAATATACTTTAATTGTTTTAGTATATTTTTGACAATTTATTTTTTAAAAGTAATTTATTTTCTAAAAATAATTTAATTTTTAAAAGATTCTTTAAAAATAAACTTTGGTCTCAATATTAACAAAATGAAGATTAACTTTAATTTTAAATTACTAAAATAAAAATATTATTAAAAATAAATCAAATTTATTAAAAATTTAAATTGTAATAAATTAAGACTAGAGTAATATTAATTATTCAATACATTGTTTAAGAAAAGTTTAATAATAAATATTCTTTAATTTATTTTTCAATTAAAAATTTCAATTGAAATTAAATTATATTTTAAAAATTTATATTAAAAAAATTAAAATCATCAAATGATCACATTTTAATTCCTCATTAACTTAATTAATTAAGAAAATAAAATTTTAATCAAATTATTACAATTTTATTTTATAAAACTTTATTTTTAATCTAATCTTAAAATTTATTGCTTTATTATTATTAATTACTTAACCATGGTTATTTTCATATAATTGATATACAAAAAAATTATATCAATATACATTAGATAATCAATATACATTAGTTTAAGTATACTAATTAATATTTTTTCATTTTTAACATAATTAATAACAAAGATTAAAAATAGACTGCTAGAAAAGTTAAAAATTTAAGACTAATCTATTTTATAAATACTAAAAATAAAGCATATTTAAATAAATTAAAAATATATTTAAATTTATATTTGAAACTATATAATAGCGGTTCCACGTTAATCGCTATCTAAACTATATTTTAGATAGCGGTTAAGGTTTAACCGCTATTAGATGTTCTGTTTTAAGAGCGAGTTCAGATGGAACCGCTATCATATACAACCATTATAATCGATTAAATTTTTAAATAACCGATCATATTGGATAATTTTTTCAAATAATTAATTATAATCGATTAGTTTTCTAAATAATTGATTAGAATTGATTAGTTTTTCAAATAATAGATTATAATTGATTAATTTCTCAAATATATATTAAAAAATTATAAATAAAAATATAAATTACTTAAGAATATTAATTATTGTATGAAAGTGATGAAGATCTTATTTAAACACTCTGACAAAGATCTTATTGATTTGATGAAGTCAAAAATAAAGTCAAAGTCAACTTTGTAGCGGTTAACGATCACTTTGATAAAAGAATAGAGGAATTAGTGTGTCTTCGAGTTATGCTTACATTTTTATTTTTTCTACTGCATGAGGTTTCTTCACTTAAAAGATTTTGCAAAATGCCTCTAAATACGTTTAAGCAGCTTAAAAACAAAGTATTTTAACAAAAGTTTTCTTAAACAAATTTTTAACCGATATAATTTTGAAATAACCTAGGTTGTTTTTATTAAAGAAAGTTTTTAACCGATATCATATATTTTAAATATTTGATTTGGTGGGTTAAACAAAACAGTACATATAATTATAATTATATATTAATTATTTATAATTAAATTATTTTATTATAATATTAAGCATCTCTAAAATTGTTTTTTTATAGTTGTTAAATTATTTTGTATTTTTTATCATATTAAATAATTTTTACTTATATTTTTATTATTGTGTTGTATGGGAGGATATATCTAACTTTTGTTCAATGCCTATTCCACTTCTTATCCAAAAGTTCATTTAAAAAAATTTATTTAAATTCACTTTTTTTTAATATTTTTATTCTTAACTATAATAACACAATACCATGTTTTCAATAATACACTTCTTACTAGAATAAGTTATAAGAGACCATTTTTGTAAGATTTAATTACTTTTTATAGATATTATTAATTTATTTTTATTTAATTTGATCCTTTTCAATAAAATTCATCAATTTTAAAATGTAACAATATAACTATTTCAAGATTTATTATGCATCTATAAAGTTAATTATATAATGTATTATGTGTAGATTAAGATTGTCAATATTTATTTATTAACTATTTCAAGATTTATTATGCATCTATAAAGTTAATTATATAATGTATCATGTGTAGATTAAAATTGTCAATATTTATTTATTAACAATTTTACTATTAATTAGAATAAAAATTCCATTAATTCTAATATTATCAATTTTACTATTAACTATTCTAAAGAATCTGATTAAATCTTTTTATTAATAATAAGACCAACTTAAATATAAATAAAAAAATAAAAATAGATTAAGTCTCAAAACCTATGTAAGGATTAAATTATAGATTTTGATACTATAGAGTAATTCAAAATATAAGTGAAATTAAAAAATTTAACATAAGTTAGATAAGATTATTTTGCTTATATATGTATTTTTTCACATATCAAATTATTATACTTAATAATTAATTTTATTAATGTGATTTATATTTAAAAGTATATATATTTAAAATTATTTTTATATTTATTTAAAATGAAATAAAATTGTTGATTGATCTTACATAAGATAAAATTAACTTAAATTTATAATTTTATTTATAATACATTCTCATGAAACCAACACAAATTTATCAGATAAATTATTACTTTGCAAATCCAATTAAATTAATCGTTTGGAAAATTAAGTAATTAGTCATGTATATTTAATTGCAAAGCTCTTCGTCTTTTATTATGTAATAAGATAAGCAGTTTTTTTTTTTTTCTCAAAAGTCCATTAGGAAGTGTTGAGAAATATACTATGCATGCATATACTATGGCTGAGATGAAATGGTAGCATCTGAAATGAATTATGTGGAATATATAGTGAGGATTTTTTACATGCAGAACACAACAGAGGAATCTCTCCCACGTCGCAAGCATGACGGGAATTGATAGAGAAGAATCAAGCATTGTTGTGCCTGAACTTGTTTTATTCCATGCATTATTGCTCATTTTATTTCTTTGCAGGTAGCTTCCCCAGATTTCATCTTAATATTAAATTAGTCAAACATAACACAACAAAATATTAGAAATACAATCTTGAGGCATTTAAATATAAGTCACAGATTGCATATTCATATTCAGAATGGTGTTCTATTAACAGTGTGTTTTACATTACCAAACACATTAAGTGTTCTATTGACTCATTTAAATAGATAAACCAAACTTGAAGACCATTTCTCTAATAAGATTTTACACTCCGAATTGCACAAGGAAAATAAGGAGAAAAACTCTACAAAAAGGATCAATAATCAGAACATAATCTGCAACTTAAAAAATTATATATTTTTTAGTATATTCATCCAATTTTTTTTGGATTTTTCAATTTGAAATACTCTACAATATACTTAAGGATAGCTAGTTTCATAAAACTTAAGGAGAAAGTATAAGGTACTAAGAATGTGCCCTTTACACAACAATGTCATAACCCATTGCCTTCTTTGTGTTCTTAGGTCAGTTTATTCTGTGAATTGTTTCATGTATGTATACGTACATGCACAAGATTGAGAGAAGAGAAAAAGAACAATTATTATATGATCATGTAATCTGTACATATACATCTAATGAAAACGGTGACCCCCTTTGTCCCCGCCCCATAATCACCTACAACAATCTCAAAAAAAAGACTATGACTCACATCGCATCACTCTTCCTTAGGAAATCAACAAACATTTCTCATGGCTACAAAGAACAAAGGGGAGCACTTAACTTGAAGAAGGCAACAGACTCATTTAATTCAAGCATTCCCCCTTGGCTTAAAGGCCAAGACATGCCACACAACTATGAATTTCCAATGTTATCCACCCTATCAATGACATCCAAGGCCTTCATTCGGTCATTAAAGTCAATGACAGGAACAGAAGGTAGCCTCCTTGTAGAGAATATATCATTTTTGCTTTCACTGATTGGGGAATGACTACTACTCTTGCTTAGCCTATGGTGTTTACTCATCCTGGTCTTGGCAGTGTCAAATTCTTGGCTCTTACTAATGCCTGGCGTTAGCTTTCTCTTGCCGACATCACGAAGCATTTGTTGATCTTCAATTGTTAGCATTGGGGAAGAGCAGGCTTTCTGTGTAAATAACTGCCCTATTTTTTGGGTTGGAGAACGGATTGGTGATTTCACTGGGGACCTTATTCCACCATTACCAACTCTTACTTGGCTGACAAGATGATGAAGCCAGATAACAAGTTCAAGTATATATGCTTCTGTTTTGTCTTTATCAGCATGGTGTAGTGTTTCAATTCTCAACAAATCGGTCTGGCTGGCAGGTTTGCGGTTGACCTCAGACCTATACAAACTGACATTAGAAGAAATTGGTAGAAGATACAAACATAAAGGAATAGAATTTAGCTATCTGCCCTCACCCAGTATTTGCCCATTCTCCAACCCATCCAAAGCCATGATGAGCTCTGAATTAATCCAAGTGAAAAAGAGATAGTTAAATTTGAGAGCAGGACATGTAGAGGTTAATGGTAATTGAATAGCAGAAGATAATTTATGAAAGCTAATGCCTAATAGTAACATAGTTAAAGTGACTCTAAATGTGAAATGGTGTCTTTAGAAAGAGCAACCTGAATTGCTCTTCAAGAATAAAATGATGAACAAGTTTGTTTAATGATCATAATGAAAAACAAATTTAAACAGATCTGTTGTACCAAATGCAATACTAGGACACCTAGGAATTGCTGAGTAGGGGTTAGCGAATATACTTCGTCGTGTTGGCGGCAATAGGAACAAGCCACTGCAATATTTTCTCCATTTCAGCTTTGATCTGTGGGACGGTAAGCTGCAAGAATGTTTCCTTCATTTGAGATTTAGATTTAAAAATTTGGTCACAATCATTTTTATTGTACAAGCCTTGGCAGAAAGATGTTCAATAAAAATCATTAAAAGATGGAACAGGGAAAGTCATTAACAAGCATTTAATGAATTTAAATAAAACTTTATTGTCAAGTATGGATTCTAAATAATATGTAGAGACAAGAACATTGAAAATTATAATGTAAGCGTTGAATTTTAAAAGGGAAAAGCCAAGTGTATAGGCAAAATTCTTCTAAGAAAATTATGTGGAATATATTAAGAGAATATCATTAAGAAAGCTATATATTAATTCAATAATACTTCAGTCTCAATAGCATAGACAAGCATGTAAGTTTGAAGGAAAACATTACATGACATACCACAAAAATCAGTGTTTAAATCAATATCCATATGACTTGTATAAAAGGGGGAGAACGGATTTATAGTTTTTAATTCATTAACTGGAATACATATGTGAGAAATACTGCATTCTATAATTTTAATACTATTAATGATATTACATGGAGAAAAGTGAGATAAAAATCCCAATTAGATTCAATTCTTCTAAATATAAAATTCAATGGACACATTAATAACGAATCAAGTATTTGTGGCATGGATACACAGATAATAAAATGTATGATGGAAATGGAATATGCACCTCTTCTTTAACCTGAAATGACTGTAACCTTGAGCGCAATGCTGATTTTACATTAGGAGGAAGACCTTGATATAACGCATCCCTTGTATTAGGAGGCACAGAACTTGATCGAGACACCTGGTTAAATTAAAATCTAAACTCAGGGCTACCTTCCTAATAATCTTGCTATCATTTTTTAAGAAATAATTACAGCACCAATTGAGTGGCAATATATATATGCAAAGATTAGAAAGATAGCCGTAGTTTTTCCATGCTGTGTTCTTTTATCTTGATCAGTCCTAATAATATCCTCAGAATCGTTATGCCCAAAACAAAATTAAGCTAGCCCATATAAAAGGATACACCAGTATTACATTGTCACTGCAGAACAAGTTTTAGAATGTATGAAAGCTTAATGAACAAAAGACCAGAAGATAGAAGAAGTGATAAAGAAGACGGCAACTAAACGGAATCTAAAATTTGGCCAGAAAATCTCAAGCATTTTATTTTATTTTATTTTTTACTTCTTCTACTTGTATGTCAGATGTCACTCGATTATCGGACAAATTAAGTAAATAATGATCTTATTCATGGGAATATAAGAAAGGGCTTCTTTCGTTCATCTTAAGGGAAGTAGGTAACGCCCAAAACAAGAAATGAAAAAGAATTGCATCTCCTGATGGACAGGCTTTGCTTCATTGTGCCTAAGGATATACCAAAAGAAACAAGAAGTGGCCAATCATATTTGGTCAACTTTAAGGTATAGGATTCAAAAGAAATAAATACAAATAAAAAGAAATAAAAAATATCACTCATTTAATTAACTGTTTGTACTTATTAAATGACCAGATGTTCCTAAAGTACCCAACTAATCAGCTTCTGTTAGCATTAGAGTGGTAATTTCTCCCTTCTGGTAACAATTTTTAAATCAAGTGAACAGAATCAAAGATTAGGTCAAATCACAGAAAGTCATTAAAAAATTCAGAAAAGAGGAATTTTATAATGTGTAAAATGTGTATTAATAAAGATTGAGTACAATACTCAAGTATTTATATGATCTAACTGTCTACAACAAACTCCAGCTGGCACAGTGCTGAGAAGTCTAACAATAAAAATACTATCAGTCAGTTATTCATCCCATCATGACAAATATGAATAGAAGAGAGAAGAGAAAACCAGAGATCTGTTTCATTTCATGAAAATAATATTAGAAGAATTGAAACAACCAATGACCATATCCCCAACATTACCATGAAAAGGAGTTGAGGTCATTTTTTTTATTTTTTTGAACAACGCACTATTAAGCTTGTTAATGACTTGTGTAAATGCATTTACTTTCCTTCTTTTCTTTCTCCTTTTCCAATTTTTCTTTATTAACAATATTTTACAAGCAACAAAGACAAAGAAAATTGAACTTCCAAGACCACAACAAATGTTAGCGATTATGCAATTTAAGTAGAATCATAAACTCACAAGAGTGTCAATTTGTGTGATAATGTTCGCATAATGCAAAGCAAGACCAGTAGATCCCAACTTCTGATGATTTCCTTGAGAATCTTTCGCTTGCTTATCAGTATCTGCAACAGAAAGAGCAGTGTAAAAGCCACACTTTATTTACCTGATATCTTAATAGCAGAGGATGATCTACATTTTGTCAGTAGAAAGAAAGGAGCAGCAATTAAATTAAGCAGGATTAAAGTACAAAATATGTCAGGACAAGGTGAACAAATCAGAAAATTCGTTCACAAAAAACATAGGATAAGTTAAAAATAAATTATGAGAAGCAAATTATGCAAACAACTTATATCAAACAATCAGAAGTACATAAACTTTGCAAATATAACTATACCAATGAGTGGAACCTATTATCCTTGTTGAATACCATATATCCAGACTGTAGGTCAAATAGCAGATTTTCTTTCATCAATAAATCGAATACTCTTTCTATAAACAGACTCCAGCAAATTTGACACATACATGGCTGGTAAAACTCGATATGTCTACCTAACTCATTATCCGTACACAAAACACAAAGTAAAGAATATCACACCCTTAGTTAATCATTATTTGAAAATCCTTAAAAGTCTTGAAAGCATACCACAACTACCAAATGCTTCATGTATTTCCAAGTATAGAAAATGGACGATGTCTACAAGTTTTTCCATCACCTGCAGATACAACAATCAAATTTTATATTTGTATGATAAAAAAAATGTTCAAGAAAAGGAGAAGAATTCAAAAAATAAATTTTATTAGGGGCAAAAAGGGGAAAGGAATGTAGTTAAATGAAACAACAAAAAAATACATTAAAAATAATTCAAGGATTTTAGAAAAAAAAAAAACTCTTTTCAGATCCTAAATCACCAATACTACAAAACTAAAAACAAATAAAATTTCCTATATTTAAGTTCAACTTCTATCACAATAATCGCATTCATACATTCATTCATAATAATCAATAGAAATAACACTGTTTACCTCTTCCAAAATCCTGGACCATAATGATTTTTTCTTCAAATTTCTTACATGCTTCTTTTGACTCTTCAGTTCTGCTCTTAAGATTGCAAGGCTATCTCCTACACATTTTATGATCATTGATCACTTAAGAATATGAACCATTGTGATAACAATAACCAACATAGCTATAACATTTTTTCCTAAATTGTAAATACTTGGTCAGATTTTTGGGCATCTGGAAAAAGATTAATGTTCCAGAGGTAGAACTTGACATGTTGGACTTATATTAAACAGAAAACTCATATTGTATAAAAGTCTAATTATATCATGCATGCATTCCAAATTTACTGTTTACTTTGACAAAAAATATATACAATACGAGGAGAACATCGTGATAATTTTTCAACGGATTTTCAATTGTCTATCCCCCTGAACCGAAGAGCCTGTTCTTGTACCTAATGCTCATATTTACTTGAGTTCTTTATTAACCTTATTACTATTATGGAAAAATAGTCTGTTTGTGATTTTTGGTTGGTATATCTGAGTGATCAAGCCATGAATGACAGGGTAATTACTAGTGTGAAAACTTTCGAAACAAGACTAAGGACTTTCCTATTAGGATATATTTATATTAGAGTTCAGTCTTGAGTCCTTGCTTGTTTAATCTATAATTTGATGTACTTACCAGGGATATACAAATAGTTAATCCTAAATACATGGTTTTTGCTGATGATATATGTTAAGGTTCCAACATAAAACCAATTGGCAATATGTGGAGTAGCCTAACATGTATTTAAACCATACCAAATGATATGAGGTAGGCGATGTGGGACTTTCAACATGCCCCCTCCAACGAGGGCTGCCGGACCAGGCAAAGGGTACTTTTGACCCAACTAAAGGGCAACTTTTGGCCCATGACAATAACCGGAAAGATGTTAGGCTTCGGCTCTGATACCATGTTAAGGTTCCAACATAAAACCAATTGGCTATATGTGGAGTAGCCTAACATGTATTTAAATCATACAAAATGATATGAGGTAGGCGATGTAGGACTTTCAACAATATATATTTAAGTGAAGATCAGTCAAGGGAAGATGTTAACTCCAAACTTGAACTTTGGAGACACATTGGAATGAAAAGGGTTTTCACTTTAGTAGATTTAAGGCAGTGTATATGCTTTGCAATTTTAACAAGAAACAAGAGGAATATGACTTGGAGGTAATTATCATAGTTTTTAAGTGTAAGTAACTAGTATCAATATTACAAATGATAGGAAAATGAATGAAGATGCCCGTACACAAAATACAAGCTCAGTAGTTAAGATGGAGAAGGCATCAGGCTTATGACAACTACCAAACTCTGGAGAAAGCTTTACCATATTGTTATATGGTAGTGAATGTTAGGCTTTAAAGAGATATCAAGAGTAAAAGGTGAGAGATGCACAAATGAATATTATTATGAATGTGTTGCCACTCAAAGGACAATACAAATAATTGTAATATTGTATATGAGGATATATTGGTGTGTTTCCTGTTGAGAAAGAAATGAAGAAAATTGGTTTAGGTAGTCTGAATACGTACAAAGAATGCCACTAGAGAATGTATCCACATATATTTTTGGTGAAAACTACATAAGTAAGAGATTGATTCTAAACTGAATAACTTTTAAAATACACAATACAAGAACATTGGATTTGTTGTAGCTAATATGTTATTGTTCATTATTTCCTTTATTTATTTTTTTCAGATTTAATTACACTTGCTTCCTCACTATATGTAACTATGACAGTTTTCCTTATTTGTACCTGTATTAATCAGTTGCAGTCCATAATTCTAGGATCACATTATTATATATTGTACAGTTTTCAATTATCAGAAATAATATCAAATTTTCCTCATATTTCGAGAGGATTTAATGCACATAGATAAGTAAATCAGGCCAACATGTACCTCTTTGTGTGGCATTTGAGTTGTCCTCTTCTTGAAGCTTGCGCCGATAATCTTGATCAAATCTATCTAAGGCATGCAATTCATGATATAATTCCTGCACTCAGAAAAAAGGTCTAACTAGATTAAGTCTTACCAAAATCAGCTCAAAGAAAACGAATTAACTTTCCTTAGGGATGTTTATTTTTGCTCTTATTTTGAGAAGTGAGGAGATGAGTTGGAATCGGATCATGCCTCATTTTTCAATTAAAAAAGAAACAACTTTGGACTCTTTGTGCTCTCTAAGTTATTATCATTTTGTCTTTTCTTTATTGTTTTCTGTTTTTGTTCTTTAGTTGATGAATCCAACCCTTCCTTCATAGTTTTTCTCTTGGTCTTATCAATTTCTTTCCTCATGGAAAAAATATAATAAAATCATCTTCGAGAAGCTTGCGAGCCATTATTATTGACTATGATGTTTCACATGCATGTAAGTTCAAAGTTGAAAATTAAAATAAAAGGCTGATAAATGCTACATCTAAGTAACTAGAGGTATATAAAAACTTATTTCTAATCCAAAACCAAACTAAGCTACCTATATGAGACAATGCAGACATTTTTTACTGATATAAAAGATAGTAGTTTGTGTTCTTTTTAAGTGTGGAATTGTTGGGAGATTTTTGTTTCAATTTAACTGTAATTTTTAAATTTCAAGACAAAATTAATTACTCTTGTGTCAACTATACCCATACTCTTCACCCAATTTTTAATTATAGGCTTTTACTGTGATGTAGAAATAAGAAGGGGTAAAATAAAAAATAAAATCTCATGACTATTTTAGTAAGATCTAGCAAATTATTGTGTGTCTTTATTTTTATAAAGGAACCTTAAATAACTGACAAAAAGAAATGCAGGCAGTATTTATATCAATCTACTTAACCACTACATAACACAATTGTCCATATCTGACTCATGATTAATTTTTTATATCAAACTTTTTTTTTTTTTCATAATGAAACAAGAATATTTGCGAATTGGAATAATAGTGAATATAAACTTGGATATCAAGTTTAACTTAAATTGTATACGAGTCTTAAAAAATTGTTTGTAAGTTTCTTAATATGCATAACAGGACAGATGAAAAAAAGTGGCAAATTCATTGAGAAACAAAATCTGTAAATTTAGGACTACAAAACCCAGAAAGCACAGGAAAAAGGTCCATCTAATTATCTCTCAGACTCAATGTGCAAATGTATAACCTGTTTATAGACATTCTTTATTATCAAAAAGTACAATAGCAAAGATAGCTCATATTAAAGTTTCAGCCATAAAGTGGAAATATTCAAGACAGAAAATTAGCAACAATCTCTGAAATAAAGTTTATATCTAATTAAAGATCACCGATGACAGTAATTAGTGAAGCTTTTAAACAAGTTACCTTTACACAACATGTCTGCAACATAAAACAGAATTGAATTCATATCATGTAATTACCAAGCAATTGAGACAGTTTTATTTTGTTTATAATATTGTAGTTTTATTTTAGTGATGTTCCTGGTAATGAGGGTGATCAAAGAATTTCAAACTCACAGAGATTTGTTTGAATAAACTTTTTCATAAGCGCTTCTAAGAAAAGAAAATACAAAGGAAAAATGAAATAAATTTCTCTACAAGCTATTATACAATAGCTTCTCCAAAATCTGTTTTTAAACTCTTGCATAAGTTAATTTATGCTTATGGACAATTTTATTTTATTTTTTCTTCTCCTAAAAGTGTCAATGAAGAAGTTTACTCAAACAGACCTCAGAACATAATTTCCCCTTAGTTCTGTGCAAACTGAATGAACACATTCCTTAGTATTATATAATACCCAAATACACATTTTAACAAAGAGGATATAGTGTTATGAGTTCAGCATGCAAATCTGAGGAATATGACAGGCATATGCACTGTTCCTATTATAGGCGTACTCACAGCTGTATATTGAACAAAGGTCATTAGTTGTTGCATCACCATCTCTGCCTCCTCTTTCAATTGTTTTTGTGGTGTAAGCTCTGAACCTAACCTAAACATCAACAAAGATAAAAAAAAAAACATAACTAAGACAATGTTAGATGTTACAAGAAAATATATAAAGGAAGACTAAATCAATTCAGCTATTTGTTATTAAATCAATCCAACTGCAATTACTTCTCAAAATAGCGATCCAGGTTGTGCCATTGAGGATCTTTACAACGATTTCCAAAACGTACAACTTCTCCAGAAAATATTTTCAATTCTTCTCTGTCAAAAAAGTATAAGAAAGTGAAAATTTTGGAGCAGTAGTAGCTGAAGAAAATAAGCTCGAAACTTGAATTCTACTAAGTTGATCATGAAATATTCATGATAATCTACCTCTTGTCTGCTGCAGCAATTCTTAGGAGTTCCTCCATATCTCTGGATATCAAATTTTTCACTCCTTCAGATGGTAGAACCACCTCTTTTAAATGTCTGATGTTCTCTTTTGAAAGAGATTGCATCAGATTAGCACCCTTAACAATTGTGTTTGCTACTTCGAAGGCCAAAATTGAAATTTTATTTCCTTTTGTTGACACGCCTGATGTAAAACCACTACTGAGATTCAAATTTGTCATACTACTACCTAGTGTGTCCAAAACTTCTACTGCCTTGCCAAGCCCAGCTGTACCAGCTCTGCCTAAAAGTGAACTCACTTCTGATACCTGTAATACACCAAAAGATAAGGTAAAAAGCCAGTCAAGCCCCTTGTTTGAATACATGGGAACTCTTAAAGACCTGAAAATGGGGAAGGGAGAGAGAAAAGAAAGGTTAAAGAATAGAGATCTAATCTAACCCATCAGATAAAGAACAAGTTCTTCTTTAAGACCAACGTTTAGCACCATGTGAGGTATTAGCTCATTAGAAAAACATGAGTCTAATTAATATAATCAAAAGCACAACAGCAGTTCTCCATAAAATCACATGTATATTTTAGTGGAAACTCTAGCCTTTTTATTGAACGGTTGTCTATCATATGACAAAGATCAGCAATTATCTAGACAACTAACAATACCAATTAGCAAGGCAAAAAGGAGGGAAAGAATTAAATTAATACTTGAGACGATAAACTTCTGAACATTACAGCTCAATTTTGGCTGTAGCAAGGAATTTACATTACATACACTTATGCTAATAACTACTTGCCTAGAGTAAGACTGTATTACAGGAAGAATTTTTCCTTAATTAAAGAACACAAAGCAACAAGTCTCTACTGAGAAAAGGATATAACCTGTACTAAATAGTACTATTATTTTGCAATAATACTGAACAACAATTCCTAGTCCTTGAAATTAATCCATCTAACTGCATATTGGCATCCTGAAGGGACATATGCTGTAGACTGTAGTTAACAGTTCACTAAAACATTTCTCCCTGACAAGGTAACAGCCTAGCTCAACATATTTTGTCCTATTTTGTTGAACATGATGATGTGCAATGCTAATGGCTAATTTATTGGAACAACAGTTTAAGTGTAAGTCCATACTTCATTCTGACGTTATCTACTCTTGATAAAACAACTACATTCCATTTCTTACACCTCCGTGGTTCCCAACTTCAACGCAAAAACATACAACAACCTAACCTTAATCTTCTATAAATAACTGAACCTGCATAAGTATCATCTTCAAAGGAATGTTTAAATTTTTCAGAAATGAGTCAAAAACACAAGAATACAAAATATTGCAGAAGTGAGCAGCATGTCCATTAGGATCTTCAGTACTTACTGTAGGTACAAATGTAATTTGGTTTTACCTTCCCCTTGATACACTAATTTTGTCATATTGGCCTTAGCTAGTGATGAATCTTTATCAGATTTCCAGAGAAAGATAAAAGAGAATTTGTATTAATGTTGAATGAATACAAAAGTCATCGAATCTCTAATTTACAGGCCTGTATATACTATGAGGACTCAGTAGAGAAGGAGTCAATTACAACTCCTAACAGATCCCGCTCAATAGAAAATTCAAAAGGGAAGAGTATTCTCTTACAACCTTCCACTCATACTCACTAAAACCAATTTACAGAAATAAATACAAAATAATAATAATAATAAATCTCACATTAATAATAAAAATTTATCATAGTTTTATAAATATTAGAATTTTTTATGGATATTGCTTTACGTAAATACGTATATGAGGTTGAACCATTGTGAGGTTGAGTCTGAGAGAAAGCCTAGGAGGTAAGACATGAGTTACTTGTTTTTGTCAGTTCTTCTGTTTTTGAGTCATTTTGAGTTGATTTGGTGGAATTCAATGTCCAACTTAAGTCCAAGCTAACCCTCACAACTAAGCAATAAGTGGGACAACTTAACCAGGATTCACTTTACTAATGCCAAAATTAGTACTTGGTGCTTGACCTAGTCTAAGTGGAAGGATAACTCTACTTATCACTTTATTACCAGATAACTAGTACACTTGGGGAGCTAGGTTGTGATAATTCATTTTTCACACACATTCAAGATAGCACTTAGTGAACTCCTTTCACCAATAATTCACTGCACACTATTTCCGCATCACAACCTAACATGTAAGTCAATCAGCTAGTTCAAGTGAAGGTGATAAGTTTGAGTACCAAGGGAAGAGGGAGGGTGTTGGCAAAGAAAATGATCTCAGTTTCTAAATTGCTATTCTCCATCTGCTGTTGAGAACAAATAAAGAAGGACTCATTTCATTACAGTTTAAATACAAGGAAACAAAGAAACAACCATTCAAGGAGTGATAGCATTTGTATCTTGTTAGAAACATAATCTTGGAAGACAGATTTGACATCACAAGAATCAAGTGTGTTGTGGTGCTAGTGGTGAAAATGAACAAAGGCCACATGACCAAGGATATGAGATTGAGTAGTCAATATAAGAATTGAAATAAAGTGGAAAGATGATACAAGTTGGATAGGTGTAACATTTCTCAGAACACAAAATGATGATCAATGAACCACATATGCAGCATGAGCATGGAACATACATTTGGAATAATAACAACTCCAATTTGCTAAGGAATATCAACTAATATGAATTCATGAACAATACCAATCTTTAATAAATTTAGAGAAATTTTGGTTGATATCATAATAAGACGTTTGATTGGTTATCCCAATTCAAAACGATACAATGATGGAATCCTTGGCATCCCCTGTCTCAAATAGGGGATCATTATTCTCAAGAGTAGTCCTCTCAATGTTGAACAGCTCATATGTTATACTTGAGATTCTACCTACGATCAAGAAGTGGTGAAAACCTGTAACTTGAATCATAAGATCTAATGTTCCTACTTAAAATGCAAGTACTTATATAATAAATGACAGTATTAAAACAAACTTTCGGTGGAAAATCATAATCATAATAAGTCACAAGAGATGAGAGAACATTTAAATCGAAAAGATTTAGTGTGAGACTTTGAGAAGTGTGATATTGAGAGAAGAGGTAGAAACTAAGAGTGACCTTAAGTTTGACCGATGATACAACCAAAGATGTAGTATCAGTCACGCAATAAAAGGCACAGAAGGCCATAGCCCAGGGCAGCAATGGCAATAGGTCATGGTGACCATTGTGAATAAAGGAGAGGTTCAATGGCATTAGGATGAAGCGATTTGCAAATGGGTACAGAACAAAGAAGGTTGCAAATGGGTAGGGAAGGATTTTGCAAATGAGAAAAGATTTTAGGGATTTTGAAACCTGGTCTGATAAGGCCCAAGGTAAACAGGAAAATGAACCACTGGCCCATGAGAACAAAGGAGGCCCAAAGAAATGGATTGTGTATGAACGTAAGAAGAAAAAGAATGCTGACGTCGCATGAAAGGTTTCTGAGGTTGTTAGAGGAGAGAGGAAAAATATTTTCTGTTATGTAAATAATGTTTTGGGAGGGGATAGAGGGGAGAGAGATTTTGGGTTGATTTGGATAGAGAACCTCATGGTTGCTTTATTAGGAGCTTAGCTCTGGGCAGAGAAAGGGATTATCCTTTATCTGAGTTTCATTACTGTCTCAACTACATTTTCAATACAGAAATTTCTTACTTACCTGTGTGATTATTGCTTTATTTTATGTGGTTGATGTTTGAATCCTATTAATTGGTTCGACCTGCCGGATACTTCATCGGAATTTTGAATGCCACCGAAGAAGGGAAATCAATCTAAGCCAGAAAGATCAGCAGACGAGGAAAACATGGAAGCATGTGTTAGGTCTGTGGAAAACGAGATTGCTCGAATGAGGATAACGATGGAGAATTTTCAAGAAGCGATAAAACGCGAAGTTCAAGAGAACCACTCGATACTCGTCGAGCTTTTGACTCGAAATTCTGGGAAAGATCCAGAGGGGGAAGATGAAGGTTCAGTGAAGAAGAAGAGTGTATCAAATAGGAAAAAACATTTTGGAGTGACCTCGGGTATGAACATGCTCGAAGGGGAAGCCTTAGAAGAATTTCGTCAATCTGTGAAGAAGATTGAGCTTCCCTCATTTAATGGCGAGGATCTTGCAGGATGGATCTCCAGGGCAAAGATCTATTTCCAAGTTCAACAGACTAGTGAAGCGGTGCGTGTCAATTTGGCGAATTTGTGCATGGAGGGAGGAACGATACACTTTTTCAACGTCTTGTTGAACGATTATGATGAGCTAACGTGGGAGGATATAAAGAGGGAGTTGCTGGAAAGATATGGAGGAATGGGCGAAGGAAGTGTGTTCGATCAATTGACATCATTGAAACAGAATGGGAGCATTGAAGAATACATCGCAACGTTTGAGCGATTGGTGGCCCAAGTACCTCGATTGCAGGATGAACAATACTTTTCTTATTTCACTCATGGTTTACGTGAGGAAACAAGGGCGCGACTGAGAAGCTTACACGTGGTGAACCCGTTGACAAGGGGAAGATTGATGAATGCAGTTAGAGCGGTGGACTCTGAAATTCATATGCAAAACAGAGGATGGCAGAAGAGGAGTGAGACACATGTTATAGGAACGGGTCAATTTGGATCCAGAAATTATTCCACAATTTTGGGTCGGGTAGCTCCGAAAACGTATGGAGCAAGCAGTAGAGTGAATGGGCCTGACCAAAATACGAAGGGGGAAGCAGGAGAAAATAGAGGTGGGTCTCGGGATAGAGGAGCAAAACATCTGGCTTATCAAGAATTAGTGGACCGAAGGAAAAAGGGTCTTTGTTTTAAGTGTGGAGGAACGTATGGGCCCTTGCATCAATGCCCAGTAAAACAACTAAGGGTGATTATGTTGGACAATGAATTACAGGTGGAGTGCGATGAGGAAGAACATATAAGTGATGAGAATGCTGATAACGATGATGAAGGAGAATGTAGTGTTATTGGCTTATTTGATTTAAATATAGAAAAGCATAATCCTCCCCAAACTTTGAAATTGGAAGGCAAAGTTCGGGGCATCTCCCTTTCTCTGCTCGTCAACAGTGGAGCCACACATAATTTCATTTCCAAACGTTTGGTCGAAGCTATGGAATGGAATTGGGATCCTACAAAGAAGATGCGAATTTTGATGGGTGACGGTCATAAAGCTGAAACACAAGGAGTCTGTCGCGAAATTGAAGTTAATGTTAATGGTGAGACATTCAATATTGACGCTGTACTCTCTGACTTAAAGGACATTGATATGATTCTGGGAATGTGTTGGCTGGCATCTTTAGGGGAAATGTTGATTGATTGGGGAAAGCAAACGATGAGGATTACCACTAGTCAAGGGACGAAACTGTTAAAAGGGGTGAAGAGTGAAAAGTCTCTAGCAGCCCAAATCAAGGAGTTAGTGGGAGACTCACAGGATATTCCAAAAAGAAAAATCACGAATCAACAACAAGGGGAATTGGAGGAATTACTTGACAAATTTATTGACGTCTTTGCTGAACAAAAAGGATTACCACCAGTTCGTTCGAGGGAGCATAAAATCTTACTGAAGCCAAATCAAGAGCCAATTAATGTGAGGCCATATTGTTATCCTTATCACCATAAAAATGAAATAGAAAAACAAGTTAAGGAGTTGATGGAGAATGGGCATATACGTCACAGCCACAGTGCCGATTCAAGTCCTGTAGTCCTTGTCAAGAAGAAAAATAACAAGTGGAGAATGTGTGTAGACTACCGTGCTCTTAACAAGGCCACAATTCCAGATAAATTTCCTATCCCTGTAATTGAAGAATTGTTAGATGAATTACATGGTTCTAAATACTTTTCAAAGTTGGATCTTAAATCAGGGTACCATCAAGTCAGGATGAGGGAGGAAGACATTGAGAAGACAGCTTTTAGAACTCACGAGAGACATTACGAGTACCTCGTAATGACTTTCGGGCTCATGAACGCTCCAGCAACATTTCAAGGATTGATGAATGAGGTATTTCATGATCAACTTCGAAGGGGAGTTTTAGTATTTTTTGATGATATATTGGTGTATAACTCTGAATGGAAAGAGCACTTGGTTCAATTAAAAATGGTTTTGGAAGTTATGAGGCATCAAAAGTTATATGCCAACAAGGAGAAATGTAATTTTGCCCAGGAAAGTGTTGAATATCTGGGACATGTGATTTCATGGAAAGGAGTGGAAGTTGATCCAGCCAAGGTCAAAAGAGTAATGGAGTGGCCAATCCCAAAAAATGTAAAAGGGGTAAGGGGATTCCTGGGACTTACAGGTTACTATCGTAAGTTCATTCGGATTTATGGAAAAATAGCTAAACCCCTAAATGAATTGACCAAGAAAGAAGGTTTTAAGTGGAATGAGAAAGCGCAGCAAGCATTCGAGGAATTAAAGAAGATGATCACTACAACTCCAGTTTTAGCTCTACCAAATTTTGAGAAGGAGTTTGAGCTTGAATGTGATGCATCTGGGCTGGGTATTGGGGCCATATTAATGCAAGAACGTAGGCCTGTGGCTTATTTTAGCAAGGCTCTGGGAAGTAGAAACTTGACAAAATCTGCGTATGAAAAAGAGCTTATGGCTGTAGCTCTATCAATTCAGCACTGGAGGTCGTATTTATTGGGGCGTAAATTCAAGGTTTATTCAGATCAAAGGAGTCTTAAACAGTTGCTGCAGCAGCGAATCACTAACGGAAGTCAACAAAACTGGGTGGCTAAATTACTTGGCTATAATTTTGAAATTGTATATAAACCGGGATTGGAAAACAAGGGAGTTGACGCACTGTCCAGAAAATTTGAAGAGGGGGAATTGAAAAATATGATGTCTATACCGATTTGGATAGATAGCCAAACAGTAATTGATGAGGTTCACAGAGATGAGAAAATGAAGAAAATCATTGAAGACTTGGAGCAGGGGAGTAAGAACCGTCCGGGTTTCACTTATCAACGGGGAATTCTGTTTTATAAAGACAGAATAGTGGTGTCTCTAAATTCTGAGTGGATGGATAGATTAATTGAAGAATTTCACTCTACACCACAAGGAGGACACTCTGGATTTCTGAGAACGTACAGGAGAATTGTAGCAAATATATATTGGCCGGGTATGAAAAATAAGATAATGAAGTATGTCCAATCTTGTGACACATGTCAACGTCAAAAATATGCCACTACTGCCTCGGGAGGTTTGTTACAACCACTGTCAATACCAGAGAAGGTGTGGGAAGATATTTCTCTTGATTTTATCACAGGGTTACCAAGATCGAAAGGTTTTGAGGCCATATTAGTTGTAGTGGATCGTTTGACAAAATATAGCCATTTCATTGCCTTAAAACATCCTTATACGGCAAGAACCATAGCAAAAGTGTTTGTTAAAGAAGTTGTGAGACTTCATGGGATGCCTAATTCAGTGCTTAGTGACAGGGATCCTTTGTTCATGAGTCTTTTTTGGAAAGAATTTTTTAAAATGCAGGGGACAAGGCTTCTTATGAGTACAGCATATCATCCACAAACAGATGGACAATCCGAAGTGATAAATCGCTGTTTGGAGACATATCAAAGATGTTTCATTACTGATCAACCTAAAGGATGGGCTTTGTGGCTTCCTTGGGCTGAGTACTGGTTTAATACTACTTACCATATGTCAATTGGAACCACCCCATTTGAGGCGGTATATGGCAGACCACCACCGTCATTGATAAGAGGGGTTCAAGGAGAAATCAGGGTTGAGTCTGTGCAGAGAGAAATAAATGATCATGATGAAGCCCTTAGACAACTCAAGAAGCATTTGATTAGAGCTCAAGAACGCATGAAGGGGCAGGCAGATAAACATCGACAAGATAGGAGCTTTGAAGTAGGTGAAATGGTATTTTTGAAGCTCAAACATCACAGACAACATTCAATGGCAGCAAGAATTAGTCCGAAGTTATATGGGCCTTTCGAAGTGGTAGAGAAGATTGGGGCAGTAGCTTATAAGTTGAAATTACCTCCAGAAGCAAGAATTCACCCTGTGTTTCAGTATCTTTGCTGAAGAAGGCAATAGGGAATTATAAAACCGAAACTTCTATTCCTACAAGGCTTGAGGATGATAGAGTGGAAGTAATGGAACCTCAATTAGTGTTGGCATCTCGTAGCTTGATTAAAGGAGGGGAGAGGACAAATCAGTGGTTGGTGAAGTGGAAGGGGAAATCAGTAGAGGAGGCTTCATGGGAAGATGATCTGACTTTGAAGAGTCAATTCCCAGAACTCAGTCTTGAGGACAAGACTGAAATTGAAGGGGGAAATATTGATAAGGCCCAAGGTAAACAGGAAAATGAACCACTGGCCCATGAGAACAAAGGAGGCCCAAAGAAATGGATTGTGTATGAACGTAAGAAGAAAAAGAATGCTGACGTGGCATGAAAGGTTTCTGAGGTTGTTAGAGGAGAGAGGAAGAATATTTTCTGTTATGTAAATAATGTTTTGGGAGGGGATAGAAGGGAGAGAGATTTTGGGTTGATTTGGATAGAGAACCTCATGGTTGCTTTATTAGGAGCTTAGCTCTGGGCAGAGAAAGGGATTATCCTTTTTCTGAGTTTCATTACTGTCTCGACTACATTTTCAATACAGAAATTTCTTACTTACCTGTGTGATTATCGCTTTATTTTATGTGGTTGATGTTTGAATCCTATTGCTCTGGTCATACAAACACAACGGTCTTTTTCACTTGCTCTGGACCAACAATCCTACAATTGCACATGGAAGATCGCAATCCTGCCTGATCTTGCTCCTTGGCAATCCCAACAACAATTTAGCCTGCCAAGGAGTGTTCAACTGGCAGATCATATGATCATAGATATTTTAATAACAATGGTACAAATGACTTGGCCACTACAGAAAATTTTTCCCATGAAGGCAATAAGTTGGATTAAAAACTATAAGGCCATTGGTTTTAGAGGAATTGCAAGTACGGAAACTGCTTTGTGTGGTAGAAATTGGAGATGAGGGCAGCTCAAAAATCAATATGTTGTCACTGTAGGCAAATTTGGCAACTCTCTAGTGAATTTCATTAGTGTGAGCTTTGACCTAATAGCTTAAGCTATTGGGAGAAATGATCTCGATACTATATCAAAGCCTCTATAGCCAAGAGCTCACAAGTTTGATGCTTGATGCCTAAAATCTAAATAAATTTGAATTGGTGTGTTAGAAATGCAAAAAACAATGCCTGGGTTCCCACAGAATAGCTAAAGCTATTGGGAGACGTTTTGTCTTTGTCAGAGTGAATTACATACACTTCTAAGGGTTTGCTCTACCTATGGCTTTTTCCAGAGAGTTTCCATTTCTAATCTGCAGACAGTTTGTTGATTTCTAGATATTTATACTTCTTTTCTCTCTAATAAAATTACTTCTTCTATTACAAAACTTCTTGGTTTTCCTTAATATTTATACAAAGAAACATTCAGCCAGGGGCATCTTCGCAGCATAATGATTATAAGCACTTCCAAATACAACATAAGCCAATCCAACCCACAAGAAATAAAATGAGCAAACAGGAGTAAGGTAACTCAACTTAACAGCTGCTTGCTTGGACTTAGATTTATGCGATAGAGCCCTGGAAAGGCGAGGAATCCCATCATTGATATCATCTGCACTCGACCCATACGAAACATTTTCCAATCCGGTAAACGAAAATGACTCTCGTTGATGTTTGTCCAAGTCATCATCATCAGGAAGCACATTTGAATTGCTATCTATACTTCTGGGAAGTCCAATAGACTGATAGGCTATTCCAGGTTCATTATTAGCATGACCATTAGCATGCCTAGAGCTTCCACTAAGTGCATTATCTACAGCTACACCATCGACCGTGCCTTTCCATGACCTTGAGCAAATACCACCCATATTAAGTCCAATTGTTTGTGAAATTATAGTTTTACTCTCTGTACACAATGTCCATACAACACACCCTATAACTCGAAGAAAACCTCAACACACAGCCTTCAATTCACAGGAATGGTATAATCAAGGCACAAATTTTGATGATACCAATTTTGATCACCCTTACTGCTCCACTCCATCAACTCTGTTCAAGACACGAAATGTTGTCCAAATTAAAAAATATATTAAAAATCCATAAAATCTGAAATAATTAAAAAAATCCAGAGAAAATTAGAGAGACCCAGTTAACTAATTTCATCAAATGGGTTTTTATTTTAAAATAGAGAAAAAAAAATAAAATAAAAAGAACATCCCACCCCGTGAATCAAAGCTATTCTGCAGTAACCCAATAGAGTAGTGGATCCAATAAAGGTAATTGACAGGGTAGAGAGATACCAGAAGAAGAGATCTATGAGAAGTTGCATGTGTGCCATTCTGAGAGGAAGAAAAAAACAAAAGAGGTGCAAGAGAAGATGAATGGCAATGGAGGTTCAAAGGGATCAGAGAGAAGCAAAGAGAAGTTGAGTGAGTGTTTTCTCGCTCTGTGTTTCGCAGACACAGAACCCTCTGCCCCAGAAGTGAAACGGGAGCAGCTGGCACACGCTACACAAAGGCACAGAGGGAGAATCAGTGAATCAGCTATTCTCTCTCTTTCTTTCTCTCTCCACTCTGCTGTGTTGTTCCATTTTCAGCGATGGTCAAAACGCAGAGTTCACACACGCATCACAACACAACCCCACTAACTGTTGTTTTATTTTGTTTTGACCGTGGGTGAAAATGAAGATGAAAATGTTCTCCCAACTACCAATGAAACGCATCCATAGATGGGTCAGCTTCGTCTTTTTCACTGCCTTCCTATCTCCTAATGACAACAATCACCTTTGTAATAAAAACAATTCCTTGTCAAAGGTGAAATTTTTTATTTCACTCTAAGATTCAGAAAAGACAACATTGTCCATTTCAGAAATCAAATTATCTTACACGTGTCACAAGTTAAAACATGTTAAATATTACTAGATGTTTTTGAAACAATAGTAGATTCACTTACTCTATTGTTAGATTTTATTAGAAAATAAGAATGAAAAATATACTAAAGTATTACTCATTTTACATTAAAATTATATTAATGTACAATTTCTATTAAAATGTTCAAATATGCTAGTTCTAATTAGATATCAATTAAATTTCAGAAGAAAAAAATGCCCGGTCCTCTTATAATATATTTTTATCGTATAATATAAAATTTGATAGAACTCCACGTATGTTATATTAATATTGATAGAATTTTATCTGCATACTCGTGCTTGTGTCTACATGGTATATTTTCTTATGAATGATAAAAGGTGGGAAAATTAAATAATTTTTCAAAATTTGATGAAAAATGAGTAAAAATATAATTATTGTATGGAAATCAATAATTCTAATAAAGATACAAATTTAATATTTAATGAATTATTTTAAGTGGATTTTCTATCAGAATATTTATTGTAAATTGTTTATTACTATGCTTTTTATGTAAAATATTCAATCTTTAAAAGTGGCATAGTTTTGATTTAAATATTAAAAAAATTTACTAACATGTTTCTAAAATTTAAATATTTATTTAAACTGAACAAGCATACATTGTCAGTATAAAAGTTTATATCTTGGCTACTGATAAAAAAATTACTTTGAATGTGCTTTTTTATATGCATAGCTGTTTGGTATATTTCCATGGTTATGTTATTATCGTTTACTATTTTTTATAACTTATATTTGATTAGATAGTAATGTGTTTTCATGTAATATATTCGTTTATATGTGATGTAAAAAACTAGTTTTAAATCTTAATATGGTTTCATGAAGGAAAAAAAAATCATATTATGCCGTGGTATTTGTCTATCGTGACCTGGATATTAATAATTTCTTTATATAATGTATATAAATATAAATATAAATATAAATATATATTGTAAAATTGATCACAAATTGATTTTTAAAAGATAAATCTGTTCAGGTTGATATGTTGTTCAAGTAGTGGTCGGAATTTTTGTTTTGGGATATTTTGAGAATATGTTAAATGCTAGAAAAGAAAATAAACTTTCATGGTACCTTTTTTATAAATTTGTGTTTGGATTAATCCACCCATCTTATAACATGTTTGTTTCTCATCAAATCAAGCAAAATTCACGTCCAATTTTAACTTCACATAAAAACTGTTCATATTTAATTATAAGATTTTAGGTCCAATGCAAAAATTCAAATTGCCCGTACTTCTCCCCAAAAGTGATTTTGGAGAATGAAAACAAGATTCTGTCTATCGTCGTTGTTGCAAATACAAAACACGCAAAACTGTATGTAAGGGCTCGATGCAACTCGAGTTTGGCACAATCACGAATTCTCGATTTAGGTAGTGTTTGGCCCCACCCGGTGAAACTATGAATCAACATCAAATTATAACCTACTATGCGTAATTGTGTTAAACGTGTACTCAATTGAATTGGTGTGAAAAATAAAAATAAGTAAATTGAGGAGGACAATCCAAACGCAGGGTTAAACTTTCAGTCGGTTAAGCTTTCAGTTGTGTTAAGCACGTTTTATTTTCTAAAAACTACAAGTGGTATTCCAGCGTACTAAAACAACTTGTTCGGATACTTTCTTCTGGAAAAGCTGGTTGAAATTTCAAGGAAATTTCTTAAGGATCGATGAAGAACAAAAAGGAAAAGTATTTCTGAATTTATCAGTTTGTTAAATCCCAAATGGCTTCAGATTTTTCCTTGTTACATGCATTTTTAGTCTTGGCTGATGGATGCTGATATTTGTTTATGCATTTTTTTTGTCCATATCTAGCCATTGACGACAGACACCCAACAAGTAAATGATTATCACTCATTTGGAAGTTTCAAAACTTGTCTGAACTTGTTATTTTAACAGTTTTCTTGAAAAAAAAAATGATAATTTTTTCTTTAAAAAAAGTTTCGAAAATGGTTTGGTGGTTCTTTAAACTGTTAAAGAAAACTATATGGACCTCTCTGGAAACCCCTCAAACCATGATGACCAAAGAGTCCAGTGGCATGCTATAAAATTGCGGTTGGTGATGTTGTAAGTTTTCATTGATTACCTTTCCACTACGTAATCATTCCATAATGGAAATGTAGCATAAAATAATCATAGCGAGGATCGGAGAGCCCCTCACCCTCATGCACAAGGCAACTACATGTAGACAGCAGAAGAGTTCAGAAACAATAAATTGAGGGCAGGAAAGGAAGTGAGATGGTTAAAATGGCCAACATGTGTCACATCTTCAACATCACAAGAAGAAAGGGATTGTAAGGAAGCTGGAAAATAAGTCTTTGAATTGGTTGTCATTAACAACTATTGTTACGTACATAATAACTTTTTACCCAGTTTGCAATTATGAATTTTTGTTGTATAGAAAGAAAAAGGCAGTTAAAATAGATGAAAGGAAGAGTGATGGAAGAATATAACTCTCTCTCTTGAGCACTGTGGTTCGCTGACCTATTGTTTAGGGCTTTTTCTAATATAGATGAAGGTTTTTTTTCATAAATAATACTGTTTTCAAAAATATTTTTCAAAATAGCACCTCTGCAACTTTATTTACACAACTAGCACTGTTTACTGTTCACGTAATAAAATAATATTATTTTGCGCAACTGTTTACTGTTAACGTATTAAAATAATATTATTTCGCGCAATGAACTCTCGCTCAAGCGAAGAAACCCTTCGCTTGAGCGAGGAAATCCGTAAGAACGCAGTTATCTCTGGTCAAATATCGCTCAAGCGACAGATATTTCGCTTGAGCGATAAGTGATTAAATATGTGGTGACCCAAGTTGCGTTATGTGGCTAACTGCGTTGGACGTTTAGCCAAATAATGCAACTTGGGTTTAGATAGCGGTTCTAGAACTAACCGCTATTAAAAATATTTTTTAGATAGCGGTTAACGTGGAACCGCTATTATATGTTACTTCTAAGAGCGATTATAACGTGAAATAATCGATCATAATTTTAAAATAATCCACATATAATAGCGGTTCCACGTTAACCGCTATGTAAAATATACTTTTAATAGCGGTCAATTCTACAACCGCTATCTAAAATCTCGGGTAAATTCTAGCTCAAGCGACGGTAATTTCGGTTGAGCGAGAAGTGATTGAAATATGTGGTGACCCAGATTGCATTATGTGGCTAACTGCGTTGGACGTTTAGCTATGGTCAATTCTCACTTGAGCGAGAAGTTCATCGCTTGAGCAAGAAAACCTGTAGGTGAACCAGGTTGCATTATATGATGTTGCTGAAAGGGGAGTTTGTTCTGTTTATGAAATTATCTTGTGTCTGTATTGGTTTACCTGGAGCTGACTGTAATTGATTCATTGAAGGTGAATATGGGGATGATAGCATGTAAAGAGAATTTAAAATTTCTTGACTGATGGTTGGTTGGTTACTCAGGGTTAAAGTGCTTGAGGTTGTGGGGCTGTCAAGCATCAATTCTGTGGAGTGACTTAGAATGATCAAAGAAGTGTTTTTACAAGTATTTTAATCGATACAAAACCCTCGTAGAACCCATTATGACCGATCAGATTTGAAATATGAGCGATCATAACTTATTTCAATCGATTAAAACACGTTTCAATCGATTAAAATCACTTAAAGGGTCGAATGATCGATCAGAATGCAGCTTATGATCGATCGAAGTTGGTTATGATCGATCAGAATTGAATTATGACCGATCAGATCCGTTTCAATCGATTAAAACGCATTTCAATCGATTAAAACAACTTGGAAAAATTTGGTACAAAGTTTTAATCGATTAAAACTTCTTTTTATCAGCTAAAATAACTTGGAAAGTTTTATAAGAAAGTTTTGCAGTATATCAATCGATTAAAACAAGAAACAATCGATTAAAATTTCTTGACTGATGGTTGGTCATTCTTGTTATATTGAGTTGTATGACTGATATGTGCATCAATAGTTAGCAAAAAGTTCCTTAAATAACCTTTGATTTCATCAAACTCAAAAGATCTTCGTTTTATCAAATGATTCAATAAGATCTTCATCACTTTCAATTAATTGAAAAACTCCTAAGTTTCATACATTGAGACATTTCTTAACTAACACAATCTAATGATGCGAAGTAGATGCACATGCATCATTAGGACATGTTCTTCTGCTATGACCAGGGGTATGACAATATGAACATTTTTTAATCATACTTTGATGTTCTGTAATGTCCATCTCAGTTCTTATACGACTTGATTTTGGTCGGCCCTTTGAAGTTCTTTTCATTTCTGGATTTGCACACAAAGTAGGTCCTGTGTATGTTGGCCAATATTCTTCATTTCGCAATAACCCAAATTGTGTTCCGTATACCTTTGAAACTTGTTGTAAGGTATACACTGAATTAATATAGTTGTTGAAGTCATGGTGTGCATGCGATGCAAGAACATGTGAACAAGGCATGTGAAATTTTTGGAATTTCCCACAGCCACACCATAACTCATCAAGGTGAACCGCAAACTTCCCCGCCGGTCGAACTTCACGCGGGTTTTGTGTTTCTTGTACTACAAATTTTGTGGTAGACTCGTCAAACGTTATGACCCCGTGCGTGTTTGTCCGTGTTTGTGCTTCCTCTAAATTTTTGACCAAAATTTCGTAGTATACATGACCAAGCATTGATCATGGCATCTATCTGCCTCCCTCTTTCAATGAAAAATTTGTTGCAACGGGTGTACGTTGCGGTGACCATGGAGCAAATAGGTAGATTTCTTGTTTTTTTCAAAACAGAGTTGATAGACTCTGCTATGTTGGTCGTCATGTGGCCCCAACGTCGCCCATTGTCCCATGCAAGTGCCCATTTTTCTCTAGGTATCTCATCCAACCAATTAGCCGCTTGTATGTCACATTGCCTCAAGATGTTGTAATAATAGTAGAATCGTGGTTCAGCCATCCCATACGCTACAACAATATTAAAAAAACATAGTTAATATAAATATTTATTAGCAACAATTAAATAATGAATAAATTGTAACAAATTTGAAGCAAAGGAATTACCCATATTTAACAACATTTTTCCTCAGTGCGGTGTTTTTGAAATGTCTCATAAAATTCTGTGCAATGTGTCTAATGCAGTAGACATGCATTGAATTATTTTCTGTCCATCCGCTTCCATTTCTCATATATGCACTTCTAATGGATTCATTTCGGTCTGATATGAGGCATAATCCTTGCTGAGGTGTGACATATCTTTGAAGGTTTTTTAAGAAAAAAAACCAGGCATCACTTGTTTCACCTTCAACCACTGCAAACGCAATGGGGAGGATGTTGTTGCGGTCATCTTGTGCTACCGCAACCAACAAGGTACCTCTATATTTTCCATACAAAAAAGTTCCGTCCACTTGAACAATGGGCTTGCAAGTGAACAAATCCATCTATGCATGACCTAAACGCCCAAAACACACGTTTAAAAATATTTGAATTTTGTTGAAGGACTTCACCTTGGTAAGCTGGTTGTGACTGCAGTTTGTAGATGAATCTGGGAACAAATTGTTGCATCGCTTGTAACAAACAAGGCAACTTCTTATACGAATCCTCCCAATTGCCGTAGATGATCTCCACTGCCTTTTGTTTTGCCAACCAGGCCTTCCTGTATGTTATAGTATAACCCGTTATTAATTGGATGTGGGCTATGATTGTGGATATTGGTGTTGACGAATCAGCATCAATTATTTGACCAATTGTTTGGGAAATCATTTTATATCCCAACTTGTTGTGGTCTTGGTTGATTATTGGCGAAACGCATGTATGGTGCCCTTCAAGCTTCATAATCTCCCAATATTGCTCTCTTGTGCGCAATATTGCTCGACATCTCCAATTGCATTGGTTATCACCACATTCAACAACATATCTACTTTGGTTTAAAATTTTCACCTTGTATGTGCAGTGATTGACAATGTGAAAACGGTTGATGACATCTTGAACTTGTTCTTTTGTTATGAAACGTTGTCCAAGAAATAGAGTTCCTGCCGGAGAAACAAAAGACTCTCTGTCCAACGCATGACCATACTCTGGGTCTTGTTGTGGAATGTGATTTTCAAAGTTAAGAAAATGTTGTGGTGGGTTGTATGGTTCCATGAAGTTTGGTGCATGTGTAGGGATATGTGGTTGTTCATCCTCTGAATCATCTTGGTGTTGGCTGAGAATTTCATCTTCGTCTTCATCCTCACTAAAAGGATCAATGACTTCAATTGGGAGGCCAACAATTTCGTTCTCTTGTGTGGGTAGTTCTTCGTTGATGTTGGTGGAAGGGCCACTTAGAAGTTGGGTAAAAGGGATATAGTCATTATGTGTGGGTATTTCTGGGTGAGTGTTTGGGAAAGCTTGGTAGGGTAAGGGTGAAATTTCTGGTGACTGTGTGTTGGAGTATGAAGAAGAAGAAGTTTTAAATGAAACAAAAATTTCAATACCACATAGACTTGAGTTTGAATCATGAACATCAAACATGACCTCCACGTCGTCATCATCTTTTAACTCAACAGCAATGAAGTTGTTGATCCCAACTCCGAGTCTAGTTGGACAGCGAAAATGGATGGTTGCTACATTTTCGTGGGGTTGTTTCTCCAATTTCTTGTGGATCAACTTCTTCAACCTTTGTAGAGAAATTCCTCTCTTTAAAGGAACAAGTTTTGCAGTCCCAGTATTGAAGGTCACTCCCTCCATGGGACATGGGTTCATGAAACCATCATAGTGGACAATAGTAGACACTACACCCATTTTAGGAGTGTGGAACACAAAGAAGACTAAAGGTAAGAAGAAGAAATAATGCAAATAGCTTCAGAGATTTAGGAGTGTGCAATGTGAGAACTTCAAAGAATGAAAGTAGTCTATTTATAATGAAGTCCATTGTTTTGAATCCAATGCTCCCTCACATGGTTTCGACGCACACAAAACCCAAGCAAAGTGGGTGGGTCAACATCTCTTTAAATATGTTTGGATTCTTCCGCTTTTGTCTAACCCAATGCAGGGAATCCAAGATTGGAATCCTAACTTAGGTGGGTAACTCAGCATTGGATTCTTTACTTGTGTGCATCAGAAAGACATGGGAATCCTGACTTGGGTGGGTGACTCAGCATTGTAAATAGTTGCAGGTTTTCTCGCTCAAGCGATGGTTTTCTCGCTTGAGCTAAAATTGACCAAGCTAAACGTCCAACGCAGTTAGCCACATAATGCAACTTGGGTCACCACATATTTCAATCACTTATCGCTCAAGCGAAAGTACCCGTCGCTTGAGCGAGACAGAACCCGAGAGTCCCCCTTGTTTGAAGGCTTCATCGCTCAAGCGATAACTTTGTCGCTTGAGCGAGTTTTGACCGAATGATGAAACGTCAAACGCAGGTAGCCAAATAATATAACTTGGTTCACCACATATTAGAATCACTTGTCGCTCAAGCGTTCATAACGTCGCTTGAGCGAGACAGAACCCGAGAATCACCCATTTTTCCAGGTGTCCTCGCTCAAGCGATGTGTTTTTCGCTTGAGTGACCTTAGATAGCGGTTCTAGAACTAACCGCTATTAAAAGTATATTTTACATAGCGATTAACATGGAACCGCTATTATATGTCAATTATTTTTAAAAACTATGATCGATTATTTCACGTTATAATCGATTATCAATTTATTCGCTCAAGCGATGAGTGTCTCGCTTGAGCGAGAGTTGCCCACGGTCCAACTATTTGTCTCACTTTTAAGAGCGGTTAATATTTTAACCGCTCTTAGAAGTGAACATATAATAGTGGTTCCACGTTAACCGCTATCTAAAATATATTTTTAATTGCGGTTAGTTCTAGAACCGCTATCTAAAGTCTCGGGTCAACTCTCGCTCAAGCGACGGATATTTAGCTTGAGCGAAAAGTGATTGAAATATGTGGTGACCCAAGTTGCATTATTTGGCTAAACGTCCAACGCAGTTAGCCACATAACGCAACTTGGGTGACCACATATTTAATCACTTATCGCTCAAGCGAAATATCTGTCGCTTGAGCGATAGTTGACCAGAGATAACTGTGTTCTTACGGATTTCATCGCTCAAGTGAAGGGTTTCTTCGCTTGAGCGAGAGTTCATTGCGCGAAATAATAATATTTTAATACGTGAACAGTAAATCGTTGCGTAAAATAATATTATTTTATTACGTGAACAGTAAACAGTGCTAGTTGTGTAAATAAAGTTGCAGAGGTGCTATTTTGAAAAATATTTTTGAAAACAGTATTATTTATGAAAAAAAGCCTATAGATGAAAGCTTAAGAATAGCATTGAGTTCCGCGAAATTCATAATTATCCAAAAAGCTAAAGCTTCGGACTCAGCTAAAGTGTATTTTTCATAATTATATTATTTTCGTATAAGTTTTATACTATTTTCATAAATTATCATAGAAACCTTGCTAAAATACTTAAAAAAAAAAAAAAAAAAAAAAAAAAAAAAACTCATACTAATTTTAGAGCAATTTTTGTAAATTATTTAAAATCGTTACACAAATGTTCTTATATCACAAGTTCAAAGAAGTTGTAAATAATTTACTCCAAATAAGTGTTTAAAATGTTTACAAACTATTTTTAATTTATTTTGTTTTAATAAAGACAATTTATAAAAATAACGTATAACTCAAAAAAATAATTTAATCTTATTTTTTGTAACTCAAATAACCTATGACTGAATTGATTCATCTAGCTATTAAAATATTCATTCAAAAAAAATATTTTTTTTATTCTCAAAATCTCTCTTTTGTTCTTACCTTTATATCGCCATATGCTCTTTTTTTATCATTTTTATCTTAATAATCCTTAAAAACAAACCCCAATTCAATAATTATTTACAATTAACTATTTATCGTATTAGTACTTAACTAGGCTATGTTCCCAAATGGTCCATAAGCTTTTAATCTTAAACTAATTATTTATATTTATAATTTATTTTAATTAAATGATACTCATTCAATGTATAAATATAGTTATTTGTTGATATAACAAAATGGAATTTGCATTCATTGCTAATATGGATATTTATAAACACTTTTTTACTTTAGAACTTCTAATTTCATTAAGTAAGTTTTTAGTCCCAATATTTTCATGTAAAATTGAAAATAATCCATCTGTCATAGTTTACATAAAAATCATAAAATTGATCCCTATACTTTGGAAATTATTGAAATAAGTCCCTATTTAAAACGACATTAAATATACGTTGACCGGTCCTAACGAAATAATAAAACTCCTTCATTATTTGACACATGTAATTATTTAAAAAAATAAAATTAAAAGGTTTCAAATTTTTAAAAATCATTTAAATCAGCGTTCATAATATTTAAAAGTCATTTAAAAACCATTTAAAAAAAAATTAAATATTTAGTTTTGCAGATTATTTAATTTTGCAAATGAAAAAACACATCTTAATTTTCGAAATGAAAACCCTAACTATGTATATCACCGTCATACACTATCATTGTGCACCACCGTCGCACTATTAATTGAACCACAACAAACCGATGGAACCATCAAACTTTAAAATCACTTTAACTTCATTCAACCTTTACAAATAAAAGGGAAGAAAGAAGAGACTTTTGGTGTGTGATGAGAAAAAAAAGAGAGAAAGAAAAGTATATGTGATAAGGAAAAAAAAATGAAAAGTGATTGTAACGAGAACCAAAGAATTTTGATATGTGGGAAGAGTTTTGATACGTGAAAAAAAAAAAAACTTCTACTTTTTAATTTTGTTTTTTTTTTTAAATTATAATCTCTACTGAATAATTTCTATTTTTTTTTAAGAATAACACGTGTCAAATAATAAATAGATCATATTATCTCTATTAGCCAAGTCACCATATATTTAACGCCATTTAAAATAGGAACATATTCTAATCATTTCAAAAGTATAAGAATTATTTTTATATGATCTTTGACAAAAAGACTATTTCTAATTTCACATAAAAATACAATGACTAAAAATACACTTAACCCTTTCACTAATAATAATATTTTGAATTTAATAGTCATTCACTATCAATGTAAATCAGAAATCAAACGTTTATAGGACTTCAAATACAAAAAATTGTAAAAAAAAATATAAAAAATCAAACTATAATACATAAAGTTTGTGATTATATTTTACACAGTCAATGAATAGCTAGCTTATTTTTCTAATATTTTTCAATTTCTTTTTTTTAACTTAAACTAAATATTAAAATACGTACCCATACATTGCCCGATAAATTTGTTATTTTCTGTGATCTTGGTTCAAGTTGATTAACCTTGAGGCTTAAGCACATAACATGGGGTTATTTAATTTTAGTAGGGATGCAGCTGTTATTAGCCCTATGCAATAAAGCTTGTGATATTTCTTCAGAGTAAAACGGAAAAGGAAAAACAAAGAGGGGCAATGGACTTTTGATTATTGCAGTCATTAATAATTATTAATCAAACGGATGCTAAAATCTATCAGCTTTCCCCTGCCTGCCAATAATATATGAAAAGCTACAGAATAACAGTCAAATTCATAAAATGCTGAAGTTTCAGAGTCAGCTACGGTGAGACAGAAGCATTGCACGAACCAAATAAGTGGACGAAGAATTGGAAGTTAGCTTCAAAATGAGGCAAACAGCTTAACATCCTTCCAGCACTGGATTTACAGCATACACATAAGACAACAATTCGTCAAGCTACCAAAAGAATAAACTTGACAAATGATAGCAGAATTAAAGAATACAGAAAAACTGACATACAAATCCTATCCAGGAGCTAAACGATTAATGCTAATTGAAAAACTACAAAAGGGAACAGAAGTACGTACCCTTCTACTGCTGAGATACAAGGTCTTCCAGTTCATCTATGATAGCTTTATAGCAGAATATGTACTGATCCTAATAAATTGCAGAGTCACCAAAAACTTCAACTATTAAGTGTATAGAAGAAAAGGGGCAGATAATAATAATGATATTTATGTTATATGCTTAAAAATTAGAGATGGAGGGAAGGAATATCCAGTTAGGATAGGGAGCCAGATCTGGACAATAAGCTCCCAACTAGGACCGATTCCAAGTATATGGCAATCTGAGGCCACCGTCACCAAAAAGCCTGCTGGAAATAAGGCTACAATGTAATATTCCTTTCCTCAATTACACTAACTTCTCGTCTTGTTTTTAAAAATGACACGAAATTTCCTTATCTTTGATTTTTTATCTGTTAGAAGTCTATACAAAACTTTAGTAGCGGGTATTAATATAAGAATTTGAAACAGATAATTTAATTTCAGATTGGAAATTAGAGTAATTTACTCATAAATAAATTTCCAATGCCCCTAAGCTCAAAGATTTAAAAAAAAAAAAAAAATTAGCACATAATATTTGTGCTAGAAGTACTGCATACAATGGTGTCATGAAGAATCACTTGGGGGATTAGGCTCAGAAGACGGACTCAATTCCATTAGATCAATGGCAGTTTTTGGTGGAAAATGCATAAAATTGTCATAACCTGAACTCTAAAACAGTACATTAGTTGTTGATAGTTGCCAACCGTATCAAAATTGTCATGCTTCAATCTCCATTGTCCATTCAACACCAGTTTTTTTTTTTTTTATTGATTAAGAAAGTTTTTTCTCAGCCTGTGCAAGACCTTGAAAATTAATCTAACATTTCCCTTTTTTTCTTCTTAGTTTGAAAGCAAGTCGTGCCCCTTACTGTTTCTTAGAGTACTTGTGGTTCGGAGAGCCTCGTCAATATTATTTATTTTTTGCCTCAATTACTTTATGTTCCACATTAAAAATAGTAATAGAAGCATCAATCCTAGTAATAAACAAGTTGATAGACCACTTCTCATGTAAACAAAAAATAGGGATGGATACTTTAAAAGGAGGACATAGTTCCTCTGCAGTGAGTATGGATACATCCTTCTCTACCTATCTATCTAACTTAGTTCCTTGCAACAATCTGCCTTCATTACCATCAAATAGTACTATTATTAGGAGTTCCTATCTGAACAACACAGTACTCCTTTTGTGTCGACATAAAGGAATCGATATATTCTCCACTGAAGGAGAATGGGGTTCGTTCAAACATATAATTTGTACACCCTTGCCTAAACAATTAACCTAGTTCGTTGCAACAACCTGCCTTCTTCTTCATCAAACAGTACAGTATATAGCATACATCACTGTTCTTATATTTTAAAAACTCATGTCTTTTTATTTAGTTAAGAAATGGATCTTAACTAACAAGCATTCCACCTAAATCTGTGGCATTTCATGCAAAATCAGTACATTCATTATTCATACTTCAATATTAAATCATCAAATCTTGATACCTGTGTCTGAACCATTCCGATACGCTGAGACCTGAACACAGCTATTGTGTTAGCAATATCTACAGCAGACATATCACCAGCAAGTATTCTCTGAATTGTGTTGTGAATTGTGCAGTATGTTCCAGTTCTACCAATACCTGCACTGAGTGAGAGAGTTTGTCTCAGACATATGTGCATGCGATTTACTGTCATGACTGCCATAAATTGAATAAACATGAAAAAGAAGGAAAGAGATGAACCTGCAGTGGACCACTATTGGGCCAAGGTTTGGCGGTAAATGGCATAATCTTTTCCAAATTTCACGCACAGCTAATGTATCTTTGGGAACTCCATGGTCAGGCCATTCGGGATACTGAATATGCAAAACAGATATTGGAGCATCTTCTACCTGCAACAACAGATTGCATGAAACAGGATGCTATACACCTTGAAGATGGAGAGAAATTTTGAGAGCCTTCCAAAATTAAAACAAAATATTATGATTCTTTTTTCTTTTAGATATCTTGCCATAAGGAAAACCCCAGATATATATAGCTTGAGATGAATAATATTTCAGCTGATATGCATACAGATGCAATTGCCCCCATCAATCTAAAATCCAAGTCAACAATCAAAAAAATAGTTTTCCATCGATCAATTCCAGTAGGCTCTTGATCAATAGTTTAATTCAAGTTTCCTGTGTCTGGCTAACTCAACACCAAATGACCATCTTAAGACCACAAAATGAAATATTAATAAAACAAAATAGATACCGTCCACCCAACTTCACTTGGTATGCAGAACATTTAAAAAACAAGAAGATAAAAGGTTATCAGAGCGAAGAAGAATTTTTCTTTGAAAAAAATAGAAGAATATACAACTAAGGACAGGAGAAAAAAAATTCTCCAAATTAGAAAAAACTAACAAACCAAAACAAGTTTTATTCATCATACTTATGGTATTTTTCCTTCCTCAGTTTAATTCAAATCACCTATTTATGGAAGATTTTATATGCAGAATAACTAGTAACTCAACCAGAAAACTTTGCAAAGCTATGTGTTATTGTAATTAGAAGTGATCAATTTGTAGGTGTCATTTCTTTCATGTTGATAAAAGTACCCATCATATTTCTTAACATACTTGAACTGGAGTACCCAAAAAAATACCCTAGAATTCCATAAGAAAGAGTAAGGGTCAACTGTTTTAAGCATAATCTAGTTCTAGAACCACACCTCCCCTGGAAAGTATGAGCACAGTCCATCATTTTATTAAACTTGCATAGTTGAATTTGGGGTGGCCTCTCAGTGTTGAATAGTTGAGATATATTATTATTAAGGAAAGAATTCAGTTTAGGAAATAAAGTGCAGGGTATCTAAGAAAAGTTCCGATATCCTAGGGTTTAGAGTGGGCTCGGATGTACTATAGCAATACAATTAGAAACAAAACCCCAGAATTAGATGGAATAATAAAGTTTTCAAGAAGAAGAGGCCTCTATCGAATCTCAAGTCCTCCCATCTACAAAATATTACCCGTCCAGTCTGTAGAGAAAGATATGTAACCTAACCGTCACAACCATTACAAGTGGAAAATCATCTAACCTCTCTATGGTTCACCTCTAAAAGGCGCAGCACCAATGAAGTTTCAGTAGTGTTCATCCATTTACCAATAACAGAAATATTACCAACTTCTCTAGGTCCATCCTCCGCTTGAAAATAGTCTCCACACTTCATCTATAGAAAAAGTAAAAAAAAAAAAAATGTAATTAAAAGAATACAACGAGGAAGAAAAAAACTTAACATGTTAGTGAGTATGCTAGGAAGGCCCAAGTGACATATACCTTGTAATTATCCACCAACCTAGTAAGCATGATAATCGCAGGGCAGCGATATTGAATAATCATCTCCCAGAAATCCTCATAAGTATGTGGAAGTGGACCTTGTGTCGCTACAAACTGTGACACATTGCCTGGGGAAGAGGTCTACATAATACAATGAAGAGGGACATGCAAGTCAAATTAACTATCTATTTAATCCCTCTAACAGTTATTACATTAAAAGCACATTAAATAAAAACCCAGAAGAAGTTATACCGAGACCAAGCTTGCATTGATATACCCCTGTGCTGCAGGTCTATAATCTGTACTAGATTTTAGAACAACCCTGTTTTCGTCAACTGAAACAATAAGTAACAAAGTTCAATTTATTTCCCCGAAAACAACACAATAATTCAATAAACACTTGGTAATAAATATACATGGCAACACGTCCGTGTATCGGTTCTTGATCGAATTGACAGCGTCAAGAGCGACGCTGCATCTTCTCCTCATCTCACTCGGCGTTATTCTGTTCGCCTGAAACCGCAACACAACTCGGTGAGTTGAATCTAAGTATGTTTGATATGAGAATAATGAATTAGGTTAGGGTGCGAACCTGCAGGTGTTCGAACTCCTGAGTGATGGCGTGAGGAGCGTGGAGTTTCTCCTTCAAAAGGTTGAGGGCTTGAGCACAGTTGTTGACCTGATTCGCAGTGAGGGTGATTGGGGAGGGGTTATCGGGCGAGAAATTGAAATTCTCGGGAGGTAATGAGGAGGAAGAAGTGGTGGTGGGGTTGCCGTCCATGGTGGATCTCCGGCGGGGACGAGAGCGAGAAGAGACGAGGTTCCCCAGCTCCAGCTAAGGGCTATTCTCGCTTCACACTGTTGGTGTCGAGTGGAGTTGACGCAATACCTCAGTGGCCTCTTCGCTGATTCGTTTTCCATTTTTATTGGGCTGAATAGTGAATCGGGTTCTTTAATTTATATGGCCTCGCAAGAGCGCACTGAATTCGTTCTTGATTTTACTTTATTTTATCAATCATTATATATAAAATTAAGGTTCGTTTTAATAATCATTAGATACAAAATCATGGTTGAGATATGAGATTAGTATTAAAAAAAATTCCAAATCATTCTAATTTGGTAACTAGTAAATTAAGACAAATGTTGAAAGTTTAATATGTCTTTCTTCTTAGTTTTTAGGTAATCTTCGATCATGTTCATGCATGACATGTTTTATTGCCCCTGGTAAGTCCATATTATAAAATCAATGTATACCAGTACATCATCCCCAACCATTATTATGAAGTTTATTCTCATTGTGTTGTGCATATTTCATTTGCTTTTATATTTAACACATGCTGAATAAGTTAAATAAAGAATTGTTAAATTTGTAGTAAAAAAAAATTAACTTTTAATTATCTTGATGTTTAAATTAGTTGAGCTCGATTTTCAATAACTTAACAGTACAACTTCATGAATAACTTTTTTTTTTAGGTATTAGTGGATTCATTTTCAAAGTTTAGGTTATGCTAATATTTAGTATTTGTATAAATTAATTTTTTTTATTATATGAAATACTTTTACGAGAATAAAATTATACTTATTTTCTATAAGTATATTATTATGAAAGTAATAATTATGAAAATAACTAATCATAAAATAAGTTATAAAAAAGCTAAGTTAATCTTAAAGGTAGAATTGGTTCTTATATTAAAAAATAATAAATCATATAAATTATTTAGAGTTTTTTTATTAAAATAAAATTAAATATATGTTAATTAATGATAATGTAGGATATATCTTATATTATCATTAATTAACATGTATTTAATATTATTTTAATAAAAAAACTCTAAATAATTTACATGGTTTATTATAGAAGAATGATAACAAAATTATACAATATACCTTTTATGCTCTATTAGTCAATATTTTTCACTATATTTTTAATTAATACGTTTTTATTTCATTCTTATCATTTTGTTTCATGTATTGATAACTTTTTTCTAAATGTCTTAATTCATTCATTTTAATAATGATATAATTTGACATTATTTCTTACACAACACTATGATATGAAACATAATAAGGTTGTTCAAACGTTATTTTTACTGATATGACCTACAGTATCTCAACAAATTAATGTTTTTATAAAGTGTTTGACATCATAAAAAAAATATTAATATTTTTTAAAAATTACAAAGAGACGAAAATAAATAAAGAAAAACTTACAATAACAAAAATGAACTTAACATATGTAAATATATGCGAATAGCAGGATAGTTTTTAAACTATTCTTTTAATATATTTCATCTTTAATTATTGAAAAAATATATTTAATACTTCTAGTTAACCTTTTATGCATTATTTTATTTTTGAAAATGAAAAAATTAACTAAAAAAATCAAATAACATAATTAAATCGAATATTTTCTACTAAATCACAAAGAAGAAAATGCCAAACAAATTATACAAAACGATCAATAATTGACATAGTTATATATATAAAGTATCATATTTGTCCTTAAAAAAATTATAATCTTTAATATTATTTGTGATGCTAAAGTCCCTGTAGAATAACCTACGTTGATCCAATAGAATAAAATAGATAATAAATAAAAAACAGACCTCAACCTTCTAATCATCAGTTTCTATCAAAGTATAAATAGATAAAAAAACAAAATAAAAATTAAGGAGTGTCAGATACATATATGAGAGGTTTATTAATGTCTAAAATCGTATTATTTATTAAAAATGACTAAAATTTGATTACTTGTAATATTTTTTTTTGACAAATAAAAAAATAACGCCATACTTTTACTATATATCTTAATTATTTATCATATTTAATGATTTAATAACAATAAACAATATATTTTGATTCAAGTAAAATATTCTTATATTTTGAAAACATTTCATATAAGATAAATTTGTAGTTATCAGTTACCAGTTGGGAGAACATTTTTCGTGTTTGATTTAATTTCTTAAAAATAGCATTATCAAAAATAATGTCAATGAGAAATATTTTTTTAGTGTTTTCTCACAAAATAATTTTTATACGGATGGAAAAGTACTATATATTCCCATGAGAATCATACTTTTTTTTTCATTTAAAATAATTTTTGAACAGAAGACTATATTACTCTCATGAAATTAATTAATATGATAACAAATTAATAGTAAAAATAAATATTTTATATTTTCAAAAATTAATAAATGAATTTCATGTATATTTTTACTAACTAAAAATATTATATTTATATAAATTTAGTAAAAGAAGTTTCACAATATACCAGTATTTAATAAGATGAGTTAAAAAAAAGCAGTTTAAGATCATATACCATAATAAATTCAATTATTTATAAAAGACAAAAATAACTCAAATTTAAAAATAAAAATCAACATATTTATTAAGATAACAACTAAACTATTTAAATATAATATAAAATAAGAAATGCTATTGCCATGTCATAACAATCCTTTAAAAACCTAGACTACCTCATCACCACTTTTCACACCACCTTGCCGCACAGAGCGCACTGCACAGTGTTGTGATTTTGCAGCTCGCCAACGCTCGCCGGAGCGTCGCTGTAAGGTAATCTCTTTCGCTTGCCCGTCTCGCGCCGCCGAATCTCTTTCTCTGTGTAGGGCTGCGGGCATTAATGTTCAAAGTTTGCTGCATGAATTAATAAAAAAATAAAAGGGCAAAAATACCCAAATTGGTGGTTTTTCTTTTTGTCAATTGAAATTAATTGCTTAAGGATTTGTTGGAACTTGAAAGTTAGTGGATGGCGTGATTTGGTGTGTCCCACGCTTTGTTTTGATACTTGTCGTGTTGTCTAATTTTACCACGTACAAGTCCTCAGTCTTTTAAACTAAGCTGTGTAAGGTGAGTGTGTGCTGAACCAATTGTGTATTCTGTATCCTGAACTCCACCAATTCTGTTTGATTAAAGTCTGCATCATAGGTTTGTTGTTTATGCTGTTTATACACCTTCTTAAAGAGTTCCATGAGGTACGCTGTCTGTTGCTGCGTGGACTGTGAAGTGTGATCGGATTGTGAATACTTTCGAAGTGATTTTGGGAGAAAACGGAGTATGGAACTATAATGACAATATAATTGTGTGTTAGTATTTTAATTTATCTGTTGAGTGAGAGGAAGATATAGCTAGAATTGGATTATAAAATGCTTTGGATGTATTAGCTTGTTTCTTTTGAAGTGCAGTATAAGTAATCAATTGGATTGGTGTAAAACAATAGTAAACTGAAACCTGACACAAACTTGGTTCATTGGAATTTTTAGGGATGATGTTTGATTGTGTTTATATATATTTTGAATGATGTTTGATTGTGTTTATATATATTTTGAATGATGTTTGATTGTGTTCATCTGTATTTTGAACTTGTAGGGCTAAGTTTTAAGTGCTGCAGCTGATATTGTGACTTGTTAGTAAAGATGAGACTGCTAACACATAACATGCTGTCATCGAACATAAAGGGTGTGGTGAATGGATTTCCATTACGCATTGAAGCAGAGAAAGTGGTGGAAAAAACGGTGGAAATGAATGGCGACTTTCTGAAAAAAATGTTTGAGAAGGTTGATTGGAAGGCTTTTGTTGATGCCTCACGGGCCATGGGATACAATGAACTACCTGAGGAGGCCGATCCTTCCATGCTGGATTCTGATGAATTTCTGAACAATTTTCACCATGCACTCTTGGAACTCCACCTTGAGGAAGGGGCTCTTGTTTGCCCTGAGACTGGTCGACGCTTTCCCGTCACGAAGGGCATTCCAAATATGCTTCTTCACGAGGATGAAGTCTGATTTTTGTTATTATTCATCAGCACCTTCACCTGTTTAGTGGCATTAGATTTTAACACTCTAATTGAGAATGCTGATAATGGTGCAGACTTTATAAGTTGTGGCTGTCAATTATACCTTCTTTTGTTCACACATGGTGTATCCTTTGTGCTGGGCTGATCTTGGATAGTTTGACTATTCCTGACTGAAGGTTACATCCAAGTGCAGCCTTAGCAATAGCGTCAAGGATTTAGTTAAATGGATGTGTTTCAAGTACTTTTCACTGGCTTCTGTGTTGATTCTAATGGCTATTGAATGGAGTGTTTATCTCCCCTTTTAAACATGTCATATACCCTAAAGGCATAATGCATATGATATGACAGTTGTGTTTATGCCCCCTTTTAAGTATCTGTGACTGAAGGATTTTTATTTTTTTTTTAACTTCATGTGTTTGAATTAAATTATTGATCTTAAGGCTTTTCATTCTGTATACTTCTCTACATACATTTAGAAACGGTGTATTGTTGAAAATATCGTTGAAAATATCTTGGTATATTGCAATCTGGGTATTATAGCCGTGGATTATAAATGTCACAGTTGGTAAAGTTCTAGAAAGCCCGTTCCACGAGGTTGAAAAAAATATTTGAAGGTCGAAAAAGTTAAAAGATTTGTGAGAGGCGGGGAAAAAGAAATATATGAATTTATTTATTTAAATAATTTTGTATGAATTATGTATTGTTTTTTTTTATAAATTTAATATTTTTTTTCATTTTCATTTTCTTTTTCTATTTTACTTTTCTTGTTTTTCCCTTCTCCATATTAAAATTTAATAAAAATATGTTAAAACAAATATTTTAAAAATTAATATTAAAACTAAAAAAATACTAACTAATTATTTAAAATTATGATAATAATAAATAATTTTATTTATGATGATAAATAATTTTATTTATAATGACATAAATAATTAATTTAAAATTATTTTATTATGATAAATAATTACTCATCTAATTAAAGAATATCAAATATTTATAAATTAAATATATTTTTATTTAATAATTATATCTATTTATAATAATTTTCAGGTATAATAATTAATTAGATTAAGTAATTTTAAAAAATATGTATTAAAAGAATATTTTAAAATGAATGTTTAATTTTTTTTAATAATTATAACATAATAATAATATTTGTAATCTTTTTTTTAAATATAATATATTAAATTATAATATTTTTAGGTCATTTTAATATTTTTATTTTTTAATAATAATAATAATAATTTACTATCAAATTTTGATCTATTATTATTAGGTAAAAAATACGATAGAGTAAGAGAAAAATAATAAAAACAATAAGAAAATATATGAACAAAGAAAAAAATTATAATATATTAAATAAATTTAATTTTTATTATAAAATTTTATGTATAAATAGTAAATATAAATAAATGTAAAATAATTCTATTTAAGTATTTTTTATTCAAATTTGATTTATAATTTTGAATAATTTATATATAATATGTATAATATATGTATTTAAATTTTTATCAATAAAAAATTAATGTTTTAATTGTCTTGTAAAGATTAATTTGAGCCATAAAAATAAATGAATAATTTATTGTTGAAAGAGGCACATGGCAAGCAACACAATAACTGAACCGTCAAAGTAGTTGGATGAAATCAAGAGATAACTGCACCAACAAAGGGTAACAGCAACCTTGATAGGATGATATAGACGAATCTTCTTGTTTGAGAGTTAATTTATTATTTTACTTCTTTAAATTTAATAAATATTTAATATATTTATTTATATTTATAATTTTTTTTAATTTTTTAATTTTTATATAATTTATGATTTTAACTTCCTTAAATTTAATAATTATTTAATATATTTAGTTATATATTTATAATTTTATTCTTTATTTTTTTATATTTATTTATTATTTATTAATAATATATTATTTTATTTCCACAATCCTGATAATATATATGATTTTATCAATATCTAAATATCATAGTTTACACTGATGTTGTCAAACATAATTTAAATTATGGTATAAGGTCTTAATTTTAAATAAAACTTATCTATTATGAATTATAACTCTGTTAAATACATGTATTTGATATTAATTACATTTTAAGTGCACACATATATGCCAAAAACATTTATCATAATCTAATCACTAAAGTATTTAATAATATATATGCCAAATACTAAAGTATTTAATACTAAAGTATTTAATAATATATATGCCAAAATATAAGAGAATGATTATATATATATATATATATATATATATATATATATATATATATATATATATAAAGAATGTTAATAATAGTATTATATGTTTTGATGATAAAATTGGTTAAATTTAACGGATTAATTTAAAAAGACTTGGTAGTGGATGATTTTAGCGATTATCTTATTTTTATCCACTAACTTATCAACTCGACATATTAAAAAGGAGAATGAGAATAGACGAGTTAACACATTTAAAAAAAATATTTATATATTAGAATTAAAATAAAAAAATTATAATTAAAATTATTATAATTTTTTTATATTATTAAAATATATAAATATATTATAATATTATAATTTAAAGTATAAAAAAATTAAATAATTAAATTTAAATTATTAATTATAATTAATTAGTTGTGTATATAAATATAATATTTTTTAAATTTTTTTAATAAAAATATTAATTAATAAATAAAAATTGTTAACGATCAATCTGTCCACCCCATTTTTTTTACTATAGACAGGATGAAGTAAAAGAAAACAAGTTGACCTGTTGTGCTATTAAACTTCACTTTTCTTTTTCTTAATGTATTTTTAAGTAAAACAAAAGAAGAGTAAATATAAAAGACCACATCATCAAAGATTCCAATTTGTGATACTTTAATAGATAAAATGAAATGAAACAAATATAATTATTTTATATTTGGGAAGTTCAATGCAAAATGTTTTGTTAGATGGGTTGAGGTTTGAGGATGCCATTATGCTGCAGCCAATTGTATATCAGAACTCCTAGTCACTAATATTTAATTTTTATAAGGAATTTAAATATTAAAAAAAAAATTAATATAAATAGAGGAAGATCTATTTACAGGTGAGAATCCAACCGCAATTGTAGAGAGAAGAAAAAAATTTGATTGAATAAGTAATTAATTAAAATTATTTGATTTTATATAGGAGAAATACTTACATTAAGAAATAAGAAAAATAATGATTACATGGAAAAGGGATTGAATTTTTTATTTTATCTTAAGAATAATTCTAATGTATTATATTACAGTATCTTGAATTTGAAGCTGTTTATTTAAATGTTAAATAATTAACTGTTTTTGAAGTTTTAAGTAATATAATAAGTTGTTTAAAATTTTGTTAATTATTTCATCAAATAATTTTAAAAATTAAATAATAAAAGATAATTATTTTTCTACTATAACAAAATGAATCATAAATGATCTAATATCATATAATAAATTTATATTTATACTTTTTAAATGAAAAATAGCTCATCCGATTTATTTTTATTAAAGATGTTCTAACTAGAATATAAAATGATGAATACAAATAATAAAAATTAACGAATACAAGACTTTGATGATGGTGTAGGTCCAACTAAGACTTCACCATTGACTTAGTTAATGATGTAGAAGACAGTTGGGTAGCATCTAATATTGTGACAATGTTTTGACTGATTATAAGTAAGAAATTTTAACAGATTTAAAATAATTTATTATGTTATATTTTTAACTTAGATTTTATTATAATATATCTTTTTATATGACAAGACAAAATAAGCAAATTAGTGAAAATAATTTATTCAAATAAATTTATTGTTTATATATATATATATATATATATATATATATTATAGTAATAATTAAATCAATTAACAACAATACATAATCATGTTATTTATTAACGTTGTTATTATTATATAAAATTCAACCAAAGAAAAATCAACCCTAATCTATTGTGGTCATATAATTATGTATGTAATTATATTTTCTATATATTTTGTTAAAATAATTAATTGTGATATATCTTTACCAAAATTTTCACATCTCTTCATTCTTTATTCTGTGGATGCTTTTTATTCGAGTTAGAGTTTATTTATTTATTGTTTTTAAAACATAAAATAATTTTTTATTTTTTAACTTTTAAAACCTACAAAATTTGTTAAAATAATTTTAAATTTTTTTTTGTTTTTAATTTTTAAAACTAAAACACGAAATTTTACTGATTGTTTACTATTTAAAAAAATAATTTTTATTTTTTTTAAATATAAAAATTTATTTCATAATTAATTTATTAAAATAAAATTTACAATTGATTTTTATTTTATAGTTTTTAAAAACTAATAAAATATATTTTTGACTGTCATTGATTATATCATCCTCTCCACCGATAATTTCATTAATTATTTCAATTCATCCAAACTTTTCATCATCTTCCACGTTTTTCTTATCTAAAATAAGTTTCAAATTAAATTTTTAAATGTTTTTAAAAACAAAATAAAATAATCAAATTGTTATCAAATATAATTATTGTTATTTTTTAAATGATAAATGTTTTTTTATATGATCACATACAGTTCACTTTTATCCTACAAAAAGTAAGTAAAAAAAGATTGATAGTTGAATCTGATCTATATTTTAAAATAAATTATAATTTTTAATCTGATACTATATTAAGCTAACGAGTTAACGAGCTAAATTTAATTTGATTAAAAATTAATAAAATTATTAATGTATTTTATATCTAAATAATTAATTTAAAAATATATTTAAATAAAAAATATTTTTTAAAATTTAAATTATATTAATGAAATTTATTTTTATTTAAAATATAATGATTTAATATATAAATTATAAAAAAATGAATCAATTCAATTTCACAATAAAGCATTTATTTTTCTTTATTATCATTCTTATTTTAGTAATTTATTGATCTAAAATAATAATAAATTTTAATCTTGAAATAAATGATTGTTAAAACTTTAGTCTTATATTTATTTTCTAACAAGTGAATTTTTTATGAAATTAATTATATATATATATATATATATAAATAAAATAATATTATTTTTATTTTAAAAATAATTATTATTTTATAAAACGGACTGGTTAGAAGCCAACGAGTTAATCTAACCTAAAATCATGTAGTTTATTATCTAAATGAATAATATTAAAATAGGACATAAATTATTTAATCTAATTTAACCTATTTTTCGAATTGTTTAATTAAACTAAACTTATTTGAGCGTTGGAAGATCTGATATACTTGGTGGCTGAAGTTGTTAGAATAACGTGAATTATTGAAGTGAAGAAATATTTGTCCTATCTAGGAGGTTTTCAATCTTACAAAAACGTTACATTACTTTGTTTAATATAATTCAAGTTTGGATTCTTTCCCATCCGTCTCAATACTAATATATTAATCTATAACGTAATTTGTACAATTATATTTTTCATACTCTTCATTTTAATATCTATTAAATCTAAAATCCGTTGATATCATGGAAAAACAAAACCGCTCAAGAGGATACAACGCTAAGATACATAATGTTTTATTCGAATAGAGAAAATAAGAGAAAGAAAAAGATTGGGATAAAAAGGGAAATATGTTAATGATCGACCGAAGACTTGGTGGTTGACTTGATTCATGATAAAGAAGTATTGAAGAATGCTTATGTTCTGTTTCTGTAAATAGAGAATAAGTTGTTAGGAACAAGACAATAATAAAAGAAAGAATGAAGGAGAGAAAAATAAACGACACAAGAATTTTAACGTGGTTCGGTTAAAATATGTATGCCTACGTCCACGACTACACTAGGAAGTAATTTTTATTTCTGTGTGTATCTCAAACTTTACATAGGGTTGCTTATATAACAAAATAGAGAACCTCATCTCACAATCCTAATCGATGTGGGACTAAATCAAGCACCATAATACTAACAATTCTCCCACTTGGAGTTTGATTTACGTTACCACCTAGTGTAGTGCCTTCATCATCAATTTGCTCGAAGGCCAGTTGAGGCAATGCAAAGCCTCAACTTAGTTGTTGTAACAGCCTTGGTCAACATATCAGCGGATTCTCTCGCACCTGAAATCTTCAACAAACTCAAGTCTCCATCATTTATCGTGTTTCGATAAAATGATACTTCAATTCAATGTGCTTACATCTCGGAATGAAGGATTGGATTTTTAGCAAGACAAATAGCACTTTGATCAGTCACTAAACAACGGAGAACCATCTTGTTCTCTTCCTAATTCTTTTAGAAGGTTCTTCAACCATATCATCTCCTTCGCCGCTTCCGAGATAGCTACATACTCGCTTCGAGTGGTTGAGAGAGAGACCCTTCCTTGAAGTTTAGACTTCCAACCGATAGCTGTACCACCCAATGTAAAAATATAACCTCGTTGTGCTCTTTCTACCGTCAAGATCACCTCCCAAGTCCGCATCGAAAACCCCCGTAAAATGAGATTACTTCTCTTGAAAGACAAATGCATCTTTGAAGTGCCTTTCAAATATCCGAATATCCACTTCACTCCTTCCCAATGCTCCTTTCCGGGATTTGATAGAAATCGCTCACAACTCCCACTCGCATGTGCTATGTCCGGTCCGGTGCAAACCATAGCATACATCAAGCTTCCTACCGCAGATGCATATGGCACTTTAGACATGTGACTTTCTTCTTCTTCTCGTTTGAGAAGATTGCCTCTTTGAAAACTTTAAGTGAGTTCCCAAAGGTGTATTCCTGGTTTTAGCATTCCCAACATTGAATCTCGCTAAGCAATTTTTCTATATATTTTTCTTGAGATAAGTTCAAAATACCTTTATCTCTATCTCGGGAGATTCTCATACCAAGAATTTGCTTGGCCGGACCAAGATCCTTCATTTCAAAGCTCTCCGACAATTGTTTCTTCAACTTGTCAATTTCCGCCATATTAGCTCCAACAATCAACATGTCGTCAACATATAAGGCAAGAATGATATAGCTATCAACATATTTCTTCACATAACAACAGTGATCTTCTTCACATCTCACGAAATCCCGAGTTTCTCATAAACTCATTAAACTTCTTGTACCATTGTCTCGGCGCTTGTTTTAATCCGTACAAACTTTTATGAAGCTTGCATACAAGATTTTCTCCGCCTTGTACTTCAAAACCTTTTGGTCGTGTCATAAAAATTTCCTCTTCAAGATCCCCATGTAAGAATGCAGCTTTGACATCTAACCGCTCCAAATGAAGATTTTCTGCAGCCTACTATACTCAAGATAACTCGATGGTAGTCATCTTGACAACAGGAGAGAAAATTTCTGTGAAGTCAATTCCTTGTCTTTGTTGGAACCCTTTCACTACGAGTCTAGCCTTATATCTTTTGCCGCCATCCGGTTCTTCTTTCAACCTATAGACCCACCTGTTTTGCAAAACTTTCTTTCCTTCCGGTAGCTTGGTTAAAGACCATGTTTTATTCTTCCGAAGGGACTTTATCTCATCTTCCATTGCTAGCTCCCACTTAATAGATTCATCTCCCCGCATAGCCTCAAAGAAATGCTCCGGCTCACCGAAGATCGATCAACAACAAATAATGCAATGAAGGGGAATACCTTTGTGGTGCTACAATTGTTCCGCTAGATCTTCTAACCAAGATTTCAGGAGTTGCCGACTCTACTATTTGTTCAGGTTCCGTCTCAGTGCTCGACATAGGCTCTACTTGTATATTCTCGCCTTCGGTTGACTACATCACTTTCTAAAATTTCTTCTAATGATACTTGCTCTAGTCGTTTATTTACATTTGCGGATTCTCGCAATCCCGTCTCTATAGAACATGTTTTCATTAAAAGTAACATTTCTACTTCGATAATTTTCTTGTTTTGGTCATCCCAAAACCTCGTAGCCAAACATGTCAGATCCATAACCAATGAAATAACAACGTTTTGCCTTAGGGTCCAATTTATCTCTACTATTAGAGTCTAACATAACATATGAAGCACAACCAAAAACTTTCGGATGTGAAAGATTTACCTCTTTTCCGCACCATACTTCTTCGTGTAACTTATAGTCTAAAGGAACTCGATGGTCCTCTCGTTTATGAGATAGGTCACTGTGTTTATTGCATCCGCCCAAAATACCTTGGGTAATCCCGATCGGATTCTCATACATCTTGCTCTCTCATTCAAGGTTCTCGTTCATTCTTTCTCGCCACACCGTTTTGTTCCGGTGTTCCTGGAACTGTCTTGATCATTCCGATCCCATTCTCTCGAACAAAACTCCTTGAATTGACTACCGTCATATTCTCCACCATTATCGACTTCAAACATTTGACCTTTAAACCCGTTTGAGTCTCAACCTCCTTTTTCCACCTTTTAAACACGAAAACACATCGATTTATTTTTAAGAAAATAAACCCATACCTTTCTTGTAGAGTCATCAATGAAGGTTACATAATATTGTGAACCTCCAAGGGATTTCACCGAAGCCGGCCCCCAAACATCTCGTATGCACTAGTTCTAGTCTTTCAACTTTAGACGACTTACTTGTTTTTGAGAAGCTAACCTTTTTCTCGCTTTCCAAAGATACAATGTTCGCAAGGTCCAACGTCAACATGCTTCACGTTAGGTATTTTACCTTTTGATATCATGAGCTTCATTCCTTTCTCACTCATATGCCCAAGCCTCGATGCCATAAGGAGGAATTGTTGCCAACTTCTGCAACCGATATCATATCCTCATCTCGCAATCATGTAGAGAGATCCTTGCTTCTTTCCACGAGCAACAACAAGATTACCTTTCATTACCTTCCAATGTCCATCTCCAAAAGTGGTGTAATGTCCCTCATCATCCAACTGCCCTATAGATATTAAGTTTCTCTTTAAGGTTGGAATATGTCCGACATTATTCAAAGTCCACACGTTTCCATTAGAGGTTCCGATGTTAATATCACCTCTTCCTATGATATCAAGAGATTTTCCATCTCGCAAGGTAGACCTTCCCAAACTTTCCGAAACATAGTTAGATAATAGTTCTAAGGAAGGTGTAGTATGAAATGACGCACTCGAGTCCATAATCCATGAGTCAATAGAATTATCTAAACTACATAACAAGTGCATCTTCAACTTCATCAGTTGCTGCATTTGCTGATTGATCATCATCTTGCTTCTTGTTGTTGTTGTTGTCCTTCTTTGGAGCCCTACACTCGATTTGAAAAGTGGCCCTTTTTCCGACAATTCCAACAAGTGATATCATTCCGGACTTTTGCTTGTGATCTCCCTCTCGGATTTTGATCTGCCTCGGCCTTGATTACGACCTTTCGGCGACTTCTTCCTCTAGTTTCAGTACTCAATGCTGAACTCGAATTAGAACCGAAAGATTCTATCGAATTTTTTCTGCGAACATCTTCGCTTAAGATCAAGTCACGGATGTTATCAAGCTTCAACTTGTTATTGCTTGCGAATTACTTACTCGCAGTAATAGCTTGCACCCCAACTTTCCGGTAGAGATGATAATAAAATTAATGCTTTCACCTCATCATCAAATATTATCTCGCACTGATGTCAACTGCGCAATAATTGCATTAAATTCACTAATATGATTAGTAACCGAGTTACCTTCACCCATTTTGAGGTTGACTAGCCTGCGAATCAAATGCACTTTATTGGCTGCAGAGGGCTTCTCATACATATTTGACAACGCCTGCATCAAATCTACGGTTGTCTTTTCGTTCATGATGTTGAACGCAACATTCTTGGCTAATGTCGACCGGATCACACCAAGCGTCTCGCCGATCTAACAACTCCCATTCTGATCGCTCCATGTCGGTTGGCTTCGCCCTGTCAAGGGTAGATACAACTTCTTCCGATACGAGATAATCTTCCATCTCGCATCTTCCGAACCCGAAGTCACCGCCATCGAACTTCTCGATCCTCACCTTTCCTTCTTCCAATGCCATTGCTCTCACCGCTTTCGAAGAAAGCTCCCATCGCTTCTCTAAACCGAGATTCCCAAGAAAAAGACCAAATCTTTTTCGATGTGGAAGATCGAACAAAGCCGCAACCACGAGCATACTAAGAAAATTGGCTCTTGATACCAATTGTTAGGATCGAGCGCTTACCACTAGGCCAAAAGCTATAGCCATTAGTCAGAGCGCAACTCTTTTTACTTTAACGACCCAAGCGCCACGATTCAATTGTGACTCGGCCCACTCGACCTTCGTCACAGGACAATTGATGCTACCTGCAACAATCTCCCCTCAGCAATTGTCCTACAAGGTATCCCACTCTTGGATTGTGACTTGGCCCACCCGGCCTCTGCCACGGGACAATTGTGCAACCTGCAACAATCTCCCCCTCAACAATTGCCCACCAGGAATCGAACTCGTGACCTTGGCTCTGATACCAATTGTTAGGAACAAGACAATAATAAAAGAAAGAATGAAGGAGAGAAAAATAAACGACACAAGAATTTTAACGTGGTTCGGCTAAAATATGTATGCCTACGTCCACGACTACACTAGGAAGTAATTTTTATTTCTGTGTGTATCTCAAACTTTACATAGGGTTGCTTATATAACAAAATAGAGAACCTCATCTCACAATCCTAATCGATGTGGGACTAAATCAAGCACCATAATACTAACACAAGTGAAGAATACTGTAAGCATTTTTTATAAGGACTTCGTGCTCCAGGGACTTGGTTAATGATGACAAATTTAATGGTAGTTGTTAATCGTTGCATAATGGTTGGTTGCACAAATTAATGCTTTCTTTAATTAAAAAGAGAACAAGGAAAAAAGAAGAAGGAAGAAAACAAATATTTTTGTTTCAAACTCCAAAATCGTTATTGAAAAAGGGAACGAAATCTGGAACCTTCAGTGAAGTTAGCATTTACAAATTATTTCTTCTTCCATGACAAGCTTTAGGTCAAAGTCTTTGTGTGTTTCTGTGTTGAGGGACATATTTTTTCAGGCAACAGTACCAATGCCAGAAAATTTGTTCACCGAAATCGTTGCAATGTTAACTGTATTTTCTTGTCGATCATGAATGATATAACAAGTACAAACTCTTAACAGTATAAATAGAGTTCCACTCAACCAAGTTCAGACCAGCAGTTCTTCATATTTCTTCTAATCATGAATATATTTCCCTCACAATATGCAATCATCTTTGCCTGGTTGCTATGCGCAATCATGTTCAACACTGGCTGGTGCAACCTTCATATCCGCTGCAACCAGAAAGACAAGGATGCCCTCTTAAACTTCAAGCAAGGAGTCAAGGATCCAGCTGGTGTGCTCTTTTCATGGTCCACTCAACAAGATTGTTGTGAATGGAAAGGAGTCACGTGTGACAATTTCACAAGTAGAGTTACCCAACTCAGTCTCCCTTGCTCTACAACTCTTCCAACTTACACTGATTATATGGATAAATCACACTGTCTCGCAGGTTCCATTTACCTATCCTTGTTAATGGTGGAGTTTGAATTTCTATATCACTTGAATTTGAGCAATAATGACTTCTCCACTATCCAATTTGGTTCTCATGTGCATAGTCAGAATTGTCATAATCTATCTGTAGGTATTCCTTCCAATCAATGTGTAAACTCTTCAGCTATTCGTTATCTTGATTTATCATTTAACAATCTTGCCATCACTAGTCTTGATTGGCTTTCTCATTTTTCCTCCTTGGAATATCTGAACCTCGATGGCATTGATCTTCACAGAGAAACCAAATGGCTTCAGTTAGTCATTATGCTTCCATCACTTTTAGAGCTCCACATGCGTCATTGTCAGCTTGAAGACTTGAGTCCGTCTCTTCAATATGCTAATTTTACTGCACTCAAAGTCCTTTCTCTTCCTGGAAATGGTTTTCACTCAGAGTTACCAAAATGGTTATTTAATCTTAGTTGTGATATCTCTTCTATTGACCTAGGGTCAAATTTATTAAAAGGCCAACTGCCTGAGGCGTTGTTAAATCTTCAACACTTGGAAGCCTTGGAATTGGATGATAATAACTTCAATGGACCAATTCCACATTGGTTAGGCGAATTTCAACATCTGCAACATGTAAATCTTAGAAAAAACATGTTTTCTGGATCTATTCCCTCAAGTTTGGGAAATCTATCATCCTTACTTATCTTGTCTGTAAGCTCAAATAGATTGACAGGAGTTGTGTCTGAGAAACATTTTGTCAAACTGTCAAAACTAAAGGATTTGCGTATATACATATCACCACCATTAATCTTTGATTTTGATTCCCACTGGGTTCCACCTTTTCAACTTGAGCGATTAGTTCTTTCATTTTCAGGTCCTAAATTTCCTGTCTGGTTATATACACAAAAATCTCTTGAACATTTAATTATTTATGAATCATCATTTGAGGCTAAAGAAAAATTTTGGAGTTTTCTGTCAAGAATGAAAGAAGTCCATTTAGAACGTAATTCAATAGATGGGAACTTGTCAAACGTGTTGTTGAACTCTACATTCATATCATTGTCATCAAATGATCTGAAGGGTTTGTTGCCTCGATTATCATCCAACGTGGTCGTTGTAAGGTTGCCAAACAACTCATTATCAGGAAACATGTCTTTTCTCTTGTGTGATCATGAGATGTTAAGTGGGAACAACAACTTGGAGTACTTGGACATATCTCTCAATCTTGTGTCAGGAGGACTTACAAATTGTTGGGAAAATTGGAAATCATTGGTTCACATTAATTTAGGAAGCAATAATATAACAGGCGAGATACCTTCATCAATGGGCTTGTTATCTAATCTTACGTCACTCCATCTGCATGAGAATAAGCTCTATGGAGAGATTCCTTCCTCCCTGAAAGATTGTCACTCTCTATTAATCTTCAATGTTCGTGAAAATGATTTTTCAGGAAATATACCAAATTGGATACTGCATGGTGCAAAAGCTCTCCAATTAAGGTCCAATCATTTTGGAGGAAATATCCCATCACTTATATGCCAAATGTCTTCCCTTATTGTGTTGGATATCGCAAACAACACAATCTCAGGACCTATACCCAACTGCCTTCACAATATCGCAGCCTTAGTTTCCAACAATGCTTCACACAACAAGCTTTCTTTTCACTTTCCTATGGGTGATGGTCGTCACTACACCTTTGAAGACAATCTTGAGCTGGTCATGAAGGGTCAAACATTAGAATATGGAAAAAACCTGCACTTTATGAGCTTAATTGATATGTCAAGTAACAATTTGTCTGGAACATTACCTCCCCAAATGTTTAGCCTCATTGGGTTATGTTCCTTGAACTTGTCACACAACAAATTAACAGGAAAAATACCGAGTGAGATTGGGAACATGAACAAGTTGGAGTCTCTTGATTTGTCAACAAACCAACTTTGGGGTGAAATTCCCCAAACTCTATCAAATTTGTCCTTTTTGAGTTACTTAAACCTGTCATTCAATAATTTCACAGGCAAAATACCATCAGGAACACAACTTCAAGGGTTCAGTGCACTTAGCTATATAGGTAATCGTGATCTTTGTGGACCTCCACTTACAAAAATGTGCTTTCAAGATGCAAAGCAAATACATGAAGATGGGCAGACATCTGAATTTTTTTCCTGGTTTTATATTGGAATAGAAACTGGATTTGGCACAAGCTTTTTTGGAGTTTGTTGTGCCATTTTCTTAAATAGAAAATGGAGGCATGTTTACTTCAAGTTTCTTTATGGCTTAATAGATCGACTTTACGTCATGGGGCTCATCACTATAAATTCGTTCTCCTTGCATAGATAGCCATAGTGGTAAGTAAAAACTTCCAATTTAGATTGTTAATATATCCCTGTTTAATTTTTAGATAAAGTGTTTTAACAAATTATAGCTTCTACACGATTTACCAACATATTCCTTTGTTTCCTTTCTATTCCAAGTATTTTATCAAGTTATAACTCCTTCACACATGTTTTATTTGCATGAAATATTTGTAAGTTGACAATGTTTTGTTCACATGAACTCCTTCACTACCCTACCCTACCCTACCACACACACAGACTTGTTTCATTAGCATGGAACATTTTCATGATGAAAATGTTATCGTCTTATATAAAGCCCTACTTCAGTTTCATGTCATTCATCGCTCACTAGGTTTACCATAATGATAACGCTTTTATTATATTATATATGTAGGCATTCAAGAAAAACAAATACAGTGATGCAATTTGATGGCAAGATTTAGATTTGGTTATTGTTAGTTTTTTATTCCATTGAGAGATCGTGAATCGTGATGACAGTTCTACCACTTCTCTTTTGTTTCTTTATTTTCCCTTGTAAGGATCTTACAATATTGTGTAATGGTGTTAATCACTGTAGGAGTATTAATCTTATCATATTTGAATAAGTTTTTGGATGATGTATACATTTTCATTTCCAAAAACCTTTACTTTACTTTTCGAATCTAAGTTTCTTGTTCATTTATAATCTTAATGTTTTTGTTTTATCTTTTTCAGGTCTTTAATTATCTTACACACGTTATCCCTCTCATTTTTTTCAATTAGTTGAAATTTCTATAAGGTTATGTTTGAAAAATTAATTTTACATTTTAGGAAATTGAAAATGTTAAAAAGTTGAATTGTTTTGATTTAAGTTTCTCTTATTTTTGAATGTTTTGTTTCTACTAATTAATTTCATTTTAAAAAAAATTAAATTCTTACTTTTTTTATTTTTTATTGACTAATTTTTTTAAGACAATAAAAATTTAAACTAAGAATTAAAAAAGCTTAATAGTGTCAAAGTTTTTTGTTCGTAAATTCTAATAGAAAAAAAAATCCTCTAAAAATATTCAGTTTTTAAATTTTTCATAAATTTTAAACTCTCTTACCAATGTTCATAAAAACTGGTACTAAAGAAAAAAAAATATATATATATATATATATATATATATATATATATATATATATATATATTACTTATCCTAAAATATTTTGATTCCAGTTAAATGTAATACTGTATGATTTATTTTATCGAAATACCCTTAAGAATACGACTTTTTTTTAAATCATATTAAACAAATTATTATTTAAAAAATAGACCCACCTATTTTATTTATCTAAATAAACCTATTTACTAATAAATTCGATCGAACTGTGTTTTTTTCTTCTATATTATATATATATATATATATATATATATATATATATATATATATATATATATATATATATATATTTATATTACCTAAATAAACCTATTTACTAATAAATTCGATCGAATTGCATTTTTTTCTATATTTAAAAATATATATATATATATATATATATATGATATAATTAAATATTATTATATTTATATATGAAAATAATTTAATAATTATATATTAATATATTTTAAATATTTATATACTTGTATTTATATATATATATATATATATATATATATATATATAAATATAAGCTGTCGAAAAAAAAAAATTAACGCAGTTTGAAAATCGAATTTTGATTTTTCTATAGTTTCAGTGTTGTAGATTCCTATTCGAAATTTGGTTCTCTGAACCGAACTCTGATCTTTAACGTTATAGGTCTATTTGGATAAATAAAGTAAGAGGTTTATTTTCATAAATAATAATTTTTTGAAGTTAAAAATAGAGTTTGTGTTTAGTTTTCATACCCATTATGTTGTCTTTGCTTCTCCGGAGTGCGTCTCCTTCGAACCACATCACACAAGCTAGAAGGAGATAACAGAGAAAACAATGGCTATGATCGCGAAGAGTACCAAGACCACCACCTCCTTATCCGTCCCAAATCTCTTCCTCTTCTTCACACTCCTCTCCGTCTTCTCCTTCTTCATCTTCCTCTTCTTCACCACCTCCACAACCCTAAACTCTTCTCCCTCCCCTCACGCTTCTTCCACCATCAACGTCTACGTCGCCGACCTCCCCCGATCCCTCAACTACGACCTCCTCCACCGTTACTGGTTCTCATTCTCCGATTCTCGACTCCCCACCGACACAGATCACCAGGCTCCTCTATTCCCCCATCGAACAGCCAAATTCCCGCCCTACCCTGACAACCCTCTCATCAAACAGTACAGCGCGGAGTACTGGATCATGGGCGACCTCATGACCCCTCCCAAGCACCGCGCCACATCCTTCGCCAAGCGCGTCCTCGACCCACTTCTCGCCGACGTCGTTTTCGTCCCATTCTTCGCCACGCTCAGCGCGGAAATGCAGCTCGGCGCGAACAAGGGCGCGTTCAGGAAGAAGGTCGGTAACGACGACTACCAGCGGCAGAGGGAGGTCATGGACGCCGTTAGAAGCACCCAGGCCTGGAACCGATCCGGTGGACGAGACCACGTGTTTGTGCTAACCGGTGCGTTTTGGAAACCGTTTTTTTTTTTTTTTTTTTTGCGTTGAATGTCAGAGTTTTTCGGCTTATGAATTTCTAGTCTTTGGATTCTCAGGGTATTAAAACTGAAGCGTTGTTTGGCAGACCCGGTGGCCATGTGGCATGTCAAAGACGAGATTGCCCCTGCTGTTTTGCTCGTTGTGGATTTTGGTGGTTGGTACAGGCGTGACTCCAGAGGTTCTAACCGTAGCGAGAGTGATGTGATTCCTCATACTCAAGTTTCTGTGATTAAAGATGTGATTGTGCCTTACACGCATTTACTTCCGAGGTTGGATTTGTCACAAAACAAGGAGCGGCACCTGCTTCTGTATTTCAAAGGAGCTAAACATAGGCACCGGGTTAGTATTGAACTTCCCATGTTTAACTTTGGTACATTTCTTGTGTATTATGTTGTGGTTGCTGTTACCATAATTGATATTGTGGGAAATTGCAAAAAATGTGGCTGATTCAGCAACAATTCTCAGAAGCTTGATGTTGCCGTTGCAATGGGGGTTGTGAATTGTTTTTTAAAACCTTGTGACTTATTATTAGTTTCTTTGACTGTGTTAAGTGATGGAGTTTCTTGAGTGAATGTTGTTCCTTTTGTGTAATAATACTTGTTCTTGATGAGATTTTCACTTAAGATATATACGTTCTTGGATAAATTTAGCTTTGGAGTGTCGTGATGCTGTCTTGTCAATGATGTGGTTTATCTTTTTTTGAATAAGATTATATGAAAATTTCCTTTGCTCCTGCCCCTTGGTGAGGTTAAAAAAGGTTCCAAACTTGAGCAGATCTGTCATCTGTGTCTGCGTTTCTACAATTTTTTTCAGAGAAAAGAAAAATTGTGTTGGTCACATCTATTCTTTGGAGTATTGTTACTCAGAGGTTTTTTGAGGCAAAATGTTCTTTTTTCTATCTCTGATTATAAGACAATCTCCTCCACGTTTTGGACATGACTGTGATAAGAATTAATCATCTTATTGTACCTATCTCCAAGACAGAAGGCATTATTGAGTTATTTGGCGACTTCTTACCTGTGACTGTGATATTACTTTCAACCTGGCTTTTTTATGAAAAGAGGGATATGCCACTAGATAGATATAGATAATTACTTACAAGGTTTTGATCTTTCATCTTATAGCTTCCTACTTGCACTAGATGTTTTATTGAATCTGTCATCTGGCAAATATGATTCATGATTAAATGGCGTTTGAATTTACTGAAAAAACTGTTTGTGGGAAGTATAGAATTGTTTTCCCTGTTCTAAAAGTATGGTTTACCCTTTGAGAACCAATAACAAAATAGGTCCAACATTTTCTACCACATATATCACACCTACTTTTTGACACTGCAAAGATTATTATTTTAAATGTTTACTGCTGTATTAAGAAGTTATTGGGGTTAAGGATTGATCTGACCTATATATAACTTACTTCACAAAATATCTAGTTTTGTAATCAAATTCTGTTTCTCATGTCTTGGTTTGGTGGGGGCTACTGTGAAACACTTCGTTGTCATAATTAGCTTATATCATAATGTTGGTTATAAATATTTAACCTTGTAGGATTTTTTTCTCATGATCAAATATGAAACTTAGCTAATTCATTCATGCTCAACAAAGCATGGAAAATTGATTCCACGCTCTATTTTACTGTAAATAGAAACCGACTATTCATTATCATACTCATTTGGCATATACATATGGTCATTCTGAGCCTTCTAATTGTGAAAACCTAAAACAATATCTGTTCCATGCCTATCTCGTTTATTGACAAATATTTCAATCTTCAGGGAGGTATAATTAGAGAGAAGTTATGGGATCTAATGATCAATGAGCCTGGTGTTATAATGGAAGAAGGTTTCCCTAATGCAACTGGGCGAGAGCAATCAATCAAAGGGATGAGAACATCAGAATTTTGTCTGCATCCAGCTGGGGATACACCAACTTCATGCCGACTTTTTGATGCAATACAAAGTCTCTGTATACCTGTCATTGTCAGTGACAGCATTGAGCTGCCATTTGAAGGTATGGTGGATTATTCAGAATTTTCTGTTTTTGTGGCAGTTAGTGATGCATTGAAACCAAGCTGGCTTTTCAATCATCTTAAAAGCTTTTCAAAAGAGCAGAAAGACAGGTTCCGTCAAAATATGGCTCAGGTACAGCCCATCTTTGTCTATGATAATGGTCATCCAGGTGGTATTGGACCAATACCCTCCAATGGTGCAGTGAATCACATATGGATGAAAGTTCACCAAAAACTGCCAATGATAAAAGAAGCCATAATTCGAGAGAGAAGAAAGCCACCGGGTGTTTCAGTTCCACGACGTTGTCATTGTACTTGAATTTTAATAGTTCTTTTTTATTTTGTTCTTTTAAATATGGGTTAATATCTGGTTAGGTTTTATACCAATTCTTTTCTTTTGGTGGGTGGAGGTTGTTTTAAATCTTTAGATAGTGAAACTTATTTGTATGGTGTAGAAGTTAGCTGCCATGCCATTGACCGTGAGTAGTGTGTTACTAAGTATATCAATCTTGCTGCACCTGAATTGATATGTTTCCATGGTTCTGTTTGTATTGTAGACTGATAAGTTTTTCACAGTGAAATATTGATCGATAATTTTTATTGTTTATTATCCGAGTCACCAATTTCTCTTTTAAAGGTTTTCTATGCAGCGTAAGGATGGGATGTTACATGTATCAAGCTTGTTCTCATTATGATCAGAGTGAATAACCATGTTTTTGGCTGGTTGAGTTGTTCTCCATAAAGCAGCTATTCAGAATTCCACAAAATGAGGCTCCGTAGGATGAGGAAAAGAGAGGAAGTTTGAGACAGTCCCAAAGTGTACATGTGATATGGATATGTTCAATATCTAAGTAAAGGGAACAACACCATATTTTTTGGAAGTTCCTTAATTTGCAGTGAAAATTCTTGTAGGAATATACATTTCCTTCTACAGCATTAACTTTTGGTAGCAATTTGCTTTCAGCTTGGGCAATGTTTATGCCTTTACGTAGTTTTGATAGGGATAAGGCTGTTTGCACAATTATATGTTACATGTATAAATTGTGAAGAGCGTTTTCCTAGGCATTTTGTTCAAATATTTAAAATTGAATTAAATCCTTATTGAATTTTAATTGAGTTGTATTGTTATGAACTGGATTTTTTTTTTTAAATTATCAATCAATAAAAAAATCTTTTTCATGTAGTCAATTTTAAAAATTTATTATAGAAGTTAATAAAGCTATCTTATATAATATGGGATTGAATCACATAATAAAAACACAATAATTTTTAATTACCCATGGGACACCATATGGGATTTATCCCTTTCAACGTAATAATGTGGTGACATGGAAATGACACCATATAACATGGGATTTAAAACAAGCTTATTTAAAATATAAAAAAAAAAATTAAAGCATGAGCATTTATTGTAAATGTAAAGAAGAAAAATAAAAATAAAAACAAGGGGGAGGGGTTATAAAGGCAAGCTAGCATCTGTACCTTTCATTGATTAAATGAACCTTTACATTTACCATAGGCTTTACAAAAATTTACTCATCTCATACAGGAAGAGGATGAACCTGTAAATGACAGCATCCCTAGAAATTCGCTAAAAATTGCAGAATAGCAGGGCTAGGTTTATAATCAATATTTCACTGTCTATATACAGTGCTACCTACTTGCATAAATTCTCAATTTATATATATATATATTGGAGAGAGAAATCACAGGATTTGGGACACAGAAACCACTCGGCACTCTTGTGCTAGGGCTTTTGCTGGGAAGGATGATCATCTTCTTCCCCCGAGCAACAAAGTTTGCAAGGATTGGAGGATTTCTGAGAACACCAGTGATCTGGAACACTAAAAAAATATGTAGACATAAACTTTCTGAACCTCTTTTTGTACTCTTTAGGAGAGATTACAGTTGGCAACACATTTTTTGGCACAACAAGTGATGACTTCATCCATGTCTCCAAATGCTTGTCCCAGGTATACTGCCTGAGATAATCAATGATACCGCAGACTAGCTCGCGCTTCTGAGAATCTACTCCAACAAGCAAGGAGTAATCCATCACATTGATTGACTGCATGTTGAGGAAACAATGAACGAACAATGTCAGCTACTCAGGAAAAGAAGTCCAATTGTCTGTTAAGAATTTAGGAACCAATACCAGCAATGGATTACAGGTGTATTTAGTAGGGTGAATTAGGGAGGAAAGAATGAGGGAAAGGTATAAGAATTCTCAATATTTGAAAATATTGTTCATATTCAAATAAATTCCAAATTATTTTCAGTCTACTCCATGTATTAACACAAGAAACTGGTTCATACTACATTTCAGTAAAAAAAGTTGGGCCTATAGGCATAATGCTTGTGATGCAGACTTACATTCAGAAAAGATGTGTCATTCCAAACAGCGCGTTGAAGAACACGCTTTGCTTTATGACTGACATATAATGGAGAAGAGTTCATGTCATTCACAAAGTTCTGATCCAAAAGAACATCTCCAGCACCACCATCAGCAGCAGAATTGTACCGGGCATAAAGAGCACCTTTAAGATCATACTGGCGAGTAATATTTCGATTGTAGGTAAGATTTTCCATCACCATGAGGTCATATTTAACCTCTTTTCCACTTTTAACATGTCTTTTAGTAACCTGCATTGAGGTTTAAACTTTTAAAATTCCATGAAGCCAGAAAATGTAACAGTGTTTTATTATATCCTTTTGTCTCCCTATTTATTTGTTTTTTTTTTTTTTCATTTTTAATCCTAAAAAGATAAGGAAAATTATGATCCCTGTTGAGGACTAAACTACTTTGTTAAATGTAGGATCTAAAACTAGAAACAAAAAATGTAAATAGGGGCTGAAATTTAAATAAATAGGTGAAGAAGTTGGCCAATGGAAAAGAAAAAGACGTGCAAACAGGCCACCAACCTGGTATATCCCCAAGACTTTTGCAAGACAAGTTTGACTTCCAGACTCAAATGACTCTCTCATGTGTTTGAAATAAAGAGAGGAAAACCCTAAAAATGATTCAAGTTCTGTCTTCTTTATTTCCTTTATGATGAATCTGTCATCAAGCGTTTTTGCGAAATAGGACTTGCTTTTGCCACCTTTAGCATCCCAATTCCTACAGCGGCTTAAAGAAGCAATAAAATCAAGCTCAGATGGGCAACACCAATTTCTAAGTTCACGGAACTGCTTAAAATAATGGCATATCACTGAATATTTTTCCCTCCCAAGTGATTTTGCATAACCCATAGCAATCTCTATGCTATGGTTTTCTGTAGCACGAGAGGATCGTGACTCTTCTGAAGAAGTGCTTCCTCCTGTAGAATGTACAGACTCTGAATCTGAAGAGCTTCTTGAAAATGATTGTGCAGAAGTTAAGGTAGCACCATGGCTCAAGCTATGAAAACTTTCTGTTGAATTTGAATTCATTCCAATTTCATTTCTATCATCCTCAGCATCAACTTCTGATACCTCCTCATATGTATCTTTCAGTAACGCCAGTGCACAAGCAATAATACTTGAGGGTTCACCCTCGAAGTCAGATACAACATGATTGTCAGTCTTGAGAGGGATGTGTAACCTTGTACCTTCCTCAGTGATTAATTGATTGGCTGTGGGTATATAGTCAGCAATAGAGCTGCTTACAGACTCAAATTTTGGTAATAATCTTTTCTGGAATTCCCTTATGCCTATCTGCCGAATATCAGTAAATGGCTTCCAGAACCAATCATTTGAATCCAGCAAGTTGGAAACCGGTGAATTGGAAGCACTTTTATTTAATACCTTTAAATCTGCGCCTGGATGATTAGTTGGAATATCTGTAGAAAGTGGGGAGTTTTGGCGTACTTCCAGAGGATATGGAAACTGAGTGGAAACATCTAGACTTTTCAACTTTTGGTCAGAAGATCTCCGTGACATCAAATCATTAACAACTGGTATTTTCATATCCTGAGTGTTAGATGGATCATCCTGTCCATTACACTCCAGACGAGGTCCACCAATAGGAATTTCCTTCATTGGATGTTCATGTACTTGAACGGACGTGTCAAACGTAATTTCCACATCCCCATCCCCATCTTGCATAACTTTCTCAGAGACATCAGATTCAAGTCTTAAACCATCAGGTGCGTGTAACGGGTACAAGCGTTGAACCCAGACATAGGATTCAATCAAAAGATCCCACATTAACCGGTTTAAACTGAGAAGTTTAAACGCAGCCTGGTCTGGATCCCCTTTTTTAGCAACGGCAGTCTTGATATTTGCCTGTTATCAGAACACAAAAAGTCAAAGGATGAGGAAATTAGTACTCATGATACTAATCACAATATGAAAGGCTTCCATTAAGGGGAAAACATGAAATCAAATGAAATGAAAATCCAAAACTAATGTATCACTAGCAACAACTTATATCTTTCCACATTATATTAAACTAAATCTTGCATTGGCAATGAAACTTCCGGTTAGACCTTTAGTGATAGCTATATCAAACTTTAAACTTTTCTTGTACTAATTCCATCACAAACTGTAACTTCCATTTCATGTATTTTTATCCAAGTTATTTTCATTATTGTTAATGTAGTATAGCATATCATCTTAAACAAATATAAATCCAAATTTAAGGTTATAGCAAGAAAGGAGAGATTTAGGGCTTGCAACTTCTAGAAACACATTCAAATTATAGGACTTGAGTTGCTTCCATGTCAAAAGAAATATCTAAATCATTTCCAAACAGAAAGCTAACCTCGAAGTCTTCTTGCTCTTGCTTTAACATCTTCTCAATCTCAGAGAAATCTCTAATCGACCCTCCAAGGCCATCAAATTGTATTGTCTTCAAACAGTTTGCCACTTCTCTGAATAATGATATGCCTTTGATATACACCTTAAAACAGAGAAAAAAAAAAAGGTACTTTAAATGTGGGCAATGCATGGGAATTAAGAACATAACTATGCTCAACTTGTGTATATTATATTTCAGCCAGTACAAACGAAAGAAATATCTATATGAAATTAGCATACATTCTTGGTCTCTTTTAAAAGCCATTCTTGTCTCATTGCACCACAGAACTCCAGTTTTCGAGGAGGCATAGACACGGTATATGTGGTGACAGAAGAATATCTGAACATAGCAACCATGTGACCTAATCTGCATGATAAGGAATGACATCAATAAAACCCTCCTTGAGTCATGAACCCATAAATCATGGACCCATCTTAAAAGTACTTTGGTAGCACTTCAAATTTGTAGCACAAAGGAAATAAACAGAACCTTACGTAATACCCTAATTCATAATCGTCAGAAGTCAAGGTGACATGCTAATAAACAATACACCTGCTTCTCTAGAACAAATATTGAACATGTTGAACATAAAAAAAAAAAAAAAAAAATAATAATAATAATAAAGCAGATTATACTATAAAAGGGAATCTGTAGATCACTTTACCCGAAGAAGTAGAGAAAATCCCTATCAAGAGAATGGCCACAACTCAAATTTCTACTCGATGAATAGCCAGAAAGGCCAAGCTCCAAAAATTTTCCAAATGATAAACTACGGGCAGTGGTAGATATCAACACCCTCTTTGAAGAACCAGAATTGCATTTTCGACAACGGCTCCACATCCAAATTTTCCCTTCAGCCTCCCCAGGCAAACGTTTTTCCTGGGGCAAGCGTTTAACTTGTATAGTAAGCTGTTTATTGTGATGTGCATAATAATAAAAGTGAGCGTCTGGCAATTCTTGACAGGCATCACAAAGTCTTGTCTGTACATTAAACAATAACAATCAGTTAGGCAAAAACCTAGTCCAACCTCATTTTACAGAGAAAATACACAAACAAATGATATTGCATTTTGAAACTTCAGTCACAACATTCTTGTTAGCTTTACATTAATCAAACTAACTTATTCAGAACGTAGCATATAAAAACCATTAGTCAACTAAATAAAGTAAAGGCGAGAAAAAGCAATGAAAACCTGATTGAGTAAGTTGTCCTCAAGAAACTTTCCAAGTGGAATATCAAAATTATTGTAGAACATAATATGGGAAAAATGACTTTGCTTGCATACAGTCCCCCTTAAGGCATTCCGGCTAGACATCAAGACCAAAATACTCTGAGAATCCAACATTGCATTGATATCATCTTTACTTTGGAGTTCTTTTCTATCATTATCACCATCTTTACTTATATTCCCACTGGAACCTATGTATTCGGGTGAAGACAGGGATTGTCCATCATTAAGTAACTTCACTTCATTAGAATTATTTTTTGCTTCAATCATGGCAGTTCCATCAGCCTCTGGAGAGTTAAAAATAGAAATCGACTCATCAAGGTGATCGTCAGGCTTCCTCCCATTGAAGCCTAAGTATGCTGATAAAGATTGATAAGGAGCAGAAGAAGCAAAAGGAAAACTATCCCCCATAACTTTCTTAAGAGAAGATGAAATAGCTGAGAACCCAGAAAAGACAGCTGGATTATATGGCTCACAAGAGAATGGAGAAAGCTCCTCTGATCCTAAGTTGTTTCCATTTGTGTTTTTTTCTTGAAGTCCATTGCATATGGGAATATCAGTACTAACTATTCCATTTTCACCAGAACACTCTAGAGATAGAATGCTTGAATTAGTGGACGCTGAATCACAGGAATTTTTATAGGTTGGCAAGATATCTCCGACACTCACAGCTGGAATGGTAGAGAACATAGCCTTCTGATCAACAAGAAAGGAAGTTTCAAGGATTAAGTGATATGCCATGACAACTGCACAGCGCAAGACACATTTGATCCTCTTCAGTTCATCACTGTGTGTTCCTTTCAGTAAAATCTGAAATCACAGGTAAAGCAGGCAGCAGTTAACAACTTCCAAAACTCTAGATAGGAAGAAAGGGCATAAACTGTAACCTCATGTTCATATCATGGCAGATCATGGTACGATAAAAAGTCAATAATAGTTGAGATAAACCTAAATGAATCACGGGTGAGAGAATAAATACCCTATAGGAGCATCTTAGAAATAAAGGTTTATGACCCACTTTTAACTTGATAAAATACCGATAATAATGAAGGATACATTGTTTGAAATTTCCTGCATACCAAAGTCACTCAACCTATACTCCTCAGGCATTTTACTGACATAGGAAACATCAAGGCACATGAATGGTTTTATTTTGAACCCAACTAATCCTAGGCGTTAAAGGTGTGTTAAAATGTCCAGCGTTGGCTAGGAATGAGTAGAGTACTCAATGTTAGGCAAAAATACATTAATGGTTTTATATTACATTTATAACTTTTACTTTCAAAGTGAAAATCGGTATCAACTACATAAAAAGTGCTAATTCATTACTTGGTATGTTGCCATATACAGCTGTTAAGTGAAGTATGGTTCCTGCATCCAAATTCATGTTTCATTATCATGGAATGCTAAAGAGACAAAATGTTCCACTATACAAGCACGCATGCTTTCAAATAAATTCACACATACAAATTTGCGGTGTCACCGAGATAAAGAGTGTAGTTTGGAAGATTAAGAATTAGAATAAATAGAGATTCCAAGTTACAGGTAATGGCATACCGTGCAGCCCAAGCGTGTAGGACAACCCTCAATGAACATCAAAGTCTTGATGGGCTTCTTTCCTCCTTCACTAACCCCATCATGTTCCTCGACAAACTTCTCAAAATAAATAAATTCACAATGTCTTAGCTTTTGACCGTTCAAATTATCACATGATAAAATTGGTGAACCAGTACATCGTGCAACTCTTTCCAGACGATGAAGCTTCATATCAAGCACAAGTGTCATTCCCTTTGCCAAAATTGACTCTTGTATATCACGAGAGACAGTTCTCTCCACTAATATAACATTTGGATGGCACATTTCTATACGATCCATTTTAGATTTCAGATCATCCTTCTCCTGTAAGGAAAGAAATAATCAGCTAGTGAATGGAAATTTTAAGGACAAAATGTAATGTAATTAAGTTACCTGGTCCATGGAGTCAAATGAGGACAGCCCATTAATAGAATGGCCAAGCATGCCGCTAATCAGCAATAATCTTGGATTTTTATACTTAGTTGGCATATGCTTGTGAGCAGCATGTTTTTTGAAGACCAAACCTCTGATTAGTTGACTGCAGCACAAAATATTTTCTTTAAGCTTGCATGCTAATTTTCAGATGTTCAATCTTTGTTTAAATGCTTGTGAGACAGCAAAGACTCCTACTAGTTCACAATAGTAGGAAAAGAATTTCAAAGTAATACAAATTGCTATGAAAATGTCAAACTCAAAAAATCAACAATAATAGAACTCTATACGGAAAAAAAATCTATAAAAGGCTAAGAGCTCCTTCGTAATCACATAATACTCCTGTGTTCAAAACTGGACCGGCTTATTCAACCGAAAACCAGTCGGGATACCAGTTTGTTGTTTCCAATTAATCAGATTTTAATTGAACCGATATAGAACTGGTAAAACTGGCTTGGTTTTTATATCAAACCGGTTTTGATTAAAAAATAATTTAAAAACTGTAATTGTAATGTACGAACTTTTTTATTTTTCTTTCTTTTATAAAAAAATTAGTGTTATTACTGAACTTATTATATTATAAAAATTTTATTTTATTAAATTCAGTTGAATTTCGATTCAACCTTTAAACTTGAACTCATAATCCAGTGACTAATATGATTTTAAAAACATTGCATAATACAAAATTAACACTCAATAAGCTATGTTTGTTTATAGCTATGTTGATAAGTACTTCATTATTTTTATACACAGACACTTATAAGATGTTGTCTCATTTTAAAAATTAATAAATAAAAATTAATCATGATTAAAAAATTAGAAACTGACTAAATCATTAATATACTAACATTATTTATTTGCATGGATATATATATATATGGAACATATCATGTGAGAGGAGCGTTTATTGCGATAAAAATACTACCCACAACAACATATAGAAGAAATTACTGGCCACAGATAGAAATGTAAATTTATTTAATTAAAATATATTTGTAGTGAAAAAAAAAATGTAAAGAAAATAAAAATTTATATATATATATATATTAGCAACAAATATTTATAATTTGATTCATATAGGAATTAATATTATATAATTTGGGTGAAGAAATGAATAAAATGAAATATTCAAATTTAAGGAAGAAACAAAAAAACAGCATGCGTATTTTATATTTTTGGCCCTGGTGGAATTTGAAGGTTGGTCTTTTAAGCTATCCTTCAGAGCTTCATAAGATATTTTCATAAGCTCTCTCAAACAGTCTCATAAATACTTATCATAAATCCAACTAAGTTGTTAATAAACACTTCCAAACAAGACCTAGAACCATTATGAATTTGAAACAAAAATTCTATGAACTAAAAATTCCACCATTTCCTAACCAGTTAGTGCAAGTATATAGGTAAAAAATAAAAAGAAATATCAGAAAACAAATTCTTAATGCGCAAATTATGTTTACCTTTGACCACGAGAACCAGCAGCAATGCACTTAACTTTAACATATCCATCAGGATTCATTGTATTACCTCCTACTCCATCAGGCTTCAAAAAAGAAGCAGCTTCCCATGATAAAGATGTAACTATGTCCACCCAACTCTTATCACCTTCATCTGAAGAGGAAACTCCTACAGATTTAAGAAGCTGACCAACAAGTACCTTGAATTTCCCATTCATTATTTCTTCCATTGCTCTTTGTTTTTCCTCTTTGAACCTATAGCTCCCACTTAATTCATCCTCAGAACTATTCATAGAAGTTGGCTCACCCCAGTTTGCAATCCCTATGCCGTGGTCTTCATCATCGTCATTACAAGTCACACTATTGTCCATGTCATCCTGTGGGTTTTCTGGCTCAGGAGGTTCCCAAGTTTGGACTTCCAAATCATCAGGAAGAGAATATTCAGTTTCCTCCGCAGAGGATGCAATAGGGTCTTCAGAAAAATCAGCTTTTACTTCTTGGAAGTTTTGCCCTTGTGCAATCTCCACATCTCTCACTGTGTAACCCTCATTGTTGTTATTACTTTCTTCAGAATAGTTTTCCATCACTTTTTGTGAATCATTCAACTGATAACCGAGATCTTCTACAACACCTTCAACTGTACTTTCTTCTTGACTATTCCTAACATAAGAAACAAAAAAGCAAGTATTTGAGAATAGCTAAGGTAAAAACTATAATCACACCTTTGTTTGGAAATAGCTAAGTACCTGTCAGATGAGTTCACATCAACTGAAAACTCACCTGAAATATCAGATATTCAAGAAAAACTGGGTTATATAAAACCATCTTGTAATATGAGACTAACATCATCAGCATTATAAAATGAAAACAGAGGGATAGTAATTTACTGCAGGTGGAGACACAGCTATCAGCACTTTGCAACGATGTAGTTGGACTGACATGTGGTGTCACATACGGAGTATTACTATCCCACTTCGCATTTGCTCGCTCTAGTTTCTCTCCACAGGATTTGCAAGGACTAATGGAAACTTTACCATTGAACTTTAGACTACTCCCATTACCCTGTTTCTTGTTGTCAAAATTTGATTCCGTCAAGCCCGCACCACAATTATGGCACATACTACACATCCGATCTAACACTTATTCTGGAACAACAAAAAGTAGGAGTACTGAATGAGTTTTGAAATTCTTGTTCTCTTTATTGAACTAATTCATAAAAACTCCCAAAAGTCAATATGAAAATTTTCCTACTCCTATATAAAGCCCAACTAGAATAAATTAAATCCTCCAAAGAAAAGAATGTAGATGCATAAAATTCAATTTCAGTTCACTTTCCCTTTTGACGAAAGTAATAGTTATCAAACACTGCATATTCAAATTAAAACGTGGACATGAACAAAAACTGTCACATATAATTTAAAGATTGGAAAGAAAGAGGAAAAAGCATATGTACCTGAATTTATAAAAGCTGAAATTCACAATAGCACTCAATATCAAACAGATATTCGTGCATATATAATCCTAGAATCAAACAATTGTTTAAAGACCCTCACTGTTATCATAGAGTATTAATTACTTTATTTAATGAAAAATATATTCAAATAGAAAGAGGTGGGAAGCCTCTGTGTAAAATATGAACATGTATGCATTGATGCAATAAACAAAGGAAATACAGAACAGTTTTACAGTAACTTGAATCAAACAAAGCTTGAGGGAAAGAAAGCACGGTTTCCGTCATGAGAACGAAAAAATAAAATATTTACAGTCTAACAGTACACAAAAGAATTATCAATTAAGGTGATATGTTTGCGATGTTAATTTCCAAACAAAAGCCAGCATCCTATAGATTAGTACCAAAGTACAAAGAATTGAAAAGGCCCAGATTCATTACCCACACAGAAATTAAAACACAAGATAGTATAAAACTAGATCAAGGACTACAATTACAGATTTATTTGCAAACAATGTATTGACAAATAATTGAAAACCCAAAATCTTGAATTGGAACGTTTAAAATGGAAAGCAATGCCAACAGTAATGAACAAATGAATCAAAGCTCAATGTAGAAATAGCATTAGTTGACAAAAGGGAACCCACATAAACACAAGACTGATCCACAAAAATCAGAAAAAGAAAAAACTCAATCAAATCTTCTGTTTCCAATCAAATCTCGCATGTTGGACCAAGATTCATCAAGAAAACTGCCGTTTTCACCTCCCATCAAGACTTAAAATAGGAGTCCAAATTTTGATTTCTTTAAAAAAAACAATAATTTAAAAATAGGAAGAAATGCACATCTTACCGTCAAAGCAAACCCAAAAACAAATACAAGGATGTGACCCCCAAATGAATCCCAGCTCCTAAACCCACAAAAACGCACTGTTTTGAGAGATAAGCAAAGAATTTGGTGTGAACGAGTCAAAGAAACAGAGCCACATAGGCAAAGTCGCAATCTTTTTGGAGGAAAGAGAAGAGGGTAAGCAAGAGAAAGGAGAGATATGAAGAATGGAAGAATTGTTGAATGGAAGAAAAATAAGCAATGAGAGAACTGTGTGAAGCCCAGGAGAAGAAGAAAGAATGAAGAAGAAAAAAATAAACGAAAAAAAAAATTAAGAAAATACAACATAGAAAATGTTACCTTTGTGGACCCACTCTCTTTGCTTGCCTCCGAAAAATATCAAAAAATTTATATTATTTTCAAAATTTCTTATCTATAAGAAAATGTTACATGGTAGTTTATTTATGTGCTACTTGCTGGGTCGCGTGTACCCTATACTGACAGCTACATACGCTAGATTTTGGGCTAATCTTTGTCCATATACGTGCTTATATACGTACGCGTCATCGTCGTCAAGGGTATTTTTTCAAATTGCAAATAGCGCCTCAATCTTTTCAATATTACAAGATTTCCCCATTCATCATACATGGTATAGCAAATTCATGACACCGTAAACTAAATAAGACATAATCTTTATCATTCGCAGCAAAGTTGTAATAACAGTAAGTTAATTTAAGTGAAAAAGATAGTTCTTTATAAAGTGATAAATTAATATTATTTTTTGTTAAGACGTGTTTTATATTTAATATTATTCTTTGACTTACAAAGGTACATTAAAATTTCAAAGATTCAATGGGGATTGGTTTGGCAAAATTTCAAAGTCTCTACAGTTTAATCTCATGCTAAATATCTTTTTTTAAGTGTATTTTGACTTGAAAAATAAATTTTAAAAGAGGAGAGATAAAACTACGAAGATACATCTCATAGATATTTGTTGAGGTTTGAAATTCAAAACAAAGTAGATGCACGATGAAGTGGGACCAATTAGATATTTAATGTTTAATTTTATTGTGGAAACAATAATAATCAATAAGTGAAAGTTGATACTTTTATTATCATAAATTGTATAGAATTTATTCTGAATTTGGATCTCAATATTTAAGCACCTGAAATAAAATAAAACATCCTTATTATAAAAAAATACGAAGGACATGTTCGCTATGTTAGAAAAAAAATAATTTATAATATTTTTATTGGCTCTTACATTAATTATTTACAACTATGGTCTTTTGAATCTGGGGAATCTGGGTCCTATGTCACCGTCCAAGATTCAAATATTAAATAAAAAAAGAATATTGAAATATACTATATTTTGCGTTCCACTAAAAATATCACTAAACAAAAAATGTGCATCCAAGATTTCAGATAGATAATAATAAGAAAATATAACCAAAAGATTTGCATGCAATAAGGACTAAACTATTTGAAAAAAAAATTCAACATAAACTGAAATATCTATTATTTACACACAAATAACTAAAAAAATTCAACATCACCGAGATGGAAACAGTTAGATTAGATTAGATTTTATAAGAGTTGAGTTTAGTTTTTTTTTATATATAATAATATTATAAAATTAAATATAAATGTTTATTTTAACGTTGTTTAAAGAAATGTTTGTTTATGATTACATAAAGAAGTTAATATGATTAATATTTTTAAAATAAATATATATTATTTTAATATAATGTAAAAAAATATTTTTGAATAACTTAAATTGAACAATACGATGAGGTGGAGGGGTTGAATTTGAATTAAAGCTATTAAGAGGACTGAAACCGAAATGGAAATAGGTTGCAGAAAGGCGGCGTTGTCTTTTGCGTGCATTGAATTTATTTATGAGGTTCCATGTCTGTTTCTTTTCCAACCTTTTTCAATGTTTTAATTCTCTTTCACACCTTTTTTCTTTGCATCCAACACCTCATTCGTTTCAGGATAAATCGTTTGTTGCGTAGAATTAGTCACGGAAAATTAAGGCAAATCGGTCACTTTTTGGCCACGTTTCAAGGATCATGCACACGCTTTTTTCAGTTCCGGTAAAATCAAGATGATTTCAATACCAGCTTTTTTTTAGGGGAGAAAAACCTAATTTTTAAGTTACCTAGTGATTTGATGTAGTAAATATTTTATATATATATATATATATATATATATATATATATATATATATATATCACTTTAATTTGATCTGATTTATTCAAATTGGATCTAGGTTAATTTGATGCTTGTCTGGGTGCAACTCATGAATTATGACTTAAATAGATTTGATATATTTTTTTATACATTTTAAAGCAATAAATATGAATTACACAGAAAGTTTTGAAATGTGAAAGGGGCTGATTTGTTGCATTGGTTCAATGATTGGGATGACAGGTGGGTGGCCACGTGGCATTATGAAATAATATATGCATGAATTATTGCAAAGGGGAGTTTGTGAAGATGATGAAATTAGGTTATGAGACGGAAGAAAGTAATTGGGTGTCATGTGTTTCGTGTGTTGAATGGAAGTATATAATTGCATCCATAATTGCTATTTCTTAATCACTTCATGCCACAGCAAAATGCAAATTTCTAACCTAAAAATCCAAATAAAATAGAATAAAAATTTCCCCATTTAAAAATATAATATCTAATTCAATGATGGACAAAAGGTATTTTTTTGTTTAACATTGATTTGTTGATAGTGTTTTTTAAAATGTGTTAAACAAATAAATTGGGAAATAAAACTATGGCTTTTAACATGGAATAAATGTTTATTTTATATACTTAAATATTATAATTATAAACATTTAGATTATGTACAAATATTCAATTTTACAAATAAATAAATAAATAAATAATACATTTGTTATTTGTAAGGTTGACAAAAAATACATTTTTTTAATAAAAATGCAAAAAAAAAAAAATCAAAGTCGCAGATTAAGAATCGAAAGAAGATAAAATAATTATGTCAATGGTATTTGCAAACCATTTTAATTATTTTTAAATAATAGAATATCCTTAATTTAACTTGTTTGTTTTTAAAATGCTATTTCTGAGAATAAATTTAACAAATATTTAATAACTTTAATTTAAAATTTGTTCACAATAAAAAAATGAGATGAATCACAAAATTGATTGCGCAAATTTATAATAACAAAGACAAATGTATACAATGCAAATGCAATTATAGACTCAAAGAAAACATAGTTTTAAAGTGTTAAAAGTAAGAATTATTTAAGTTACATATAAATTGTTTGTATTTATAAATTGATGAAGAGAGAACGACGGTGGAGCAAGGTGGCGTGACGGAGGAACAAAAGTGCACCGCCCCTTCAACGAGCCACAACTTCAACCGTCTACGTCGTTTTCGCCATAAATATTTTCCAACAAAATATTTCGATTGAATTTCATTCATTGTGGGCTGAATTTTGGTTACTAGCTGGGTAGATAAAAAGTTGTAGAAACCTAGAAAACTGATGTATTCAATTCAATTATTTGGTGACAATGTTTTTCTCCAAGAATGATTCTTTTAAGATCTCAATCAAACATTTTCTTTTCTTCTCCTAAACTCTTCATGTCCATGTTCAATGTATTTTTTAATTTTTTTCTTTCTTTCTCTCTCCATGGTCACCACTTATATATTTTTCAGAGTTTAAAAATTTTAATTATAATGAAAAAAATATGTATTCAGAGAAAAAATAAATTATAAATTATAAATAAATCAGTAAAGTTATTGTTATCATATAGTTAATTCTGGAAGCAACAATAATAAGAATATAATAATAATAATAATAATAATAATAATAATAATAATAATAATAATAAGATAATGACTCTTTTAAGCAAGTTTTTAATCCTAACCTAAAAAAATTATAAATTAAAAATAAATCAGTAAAGTTATTGTTATCATATAGTTAATTCTGGAAGCAACAATAACAATAATAATAATAATAATAATAATAATAATAATAATAATAATAATAATAATAATAAGATAATGGCTCTTTTAAGCAAGTTTTTAATCCTAACCTTTTATTTAAATATTGAGATTGATATTTTTATTGTCACCTGAAAAATTCATTATTATAGAACAAGTATTTTACAAAATCACGTCTAAAATATATTTCAACAAAACAGAAATTAAAATTTATTAAATTATTTTATTTTTTAAAAAGTAAGTGACGAAGTTTTTCATAAACTCTCATATTATAGGAAGAAATTACGAGAGTATAATTAATTGATTTTTTTTTTCACAAATTAAGAACGACTTATACATAAATTAGTTTATAAAAAATCTCATATAACTTTTTATTATTTTTTAAACTTAATTATGAGTTAAACTTTATTTTAAAAATATTTATGTTTTCCTTCTTATTTGTAATAAATATTTATAAAAATAGTAATTAAAACATATAAACCAAAATACTTTTTTTAACCGAATGAATTTATTGAGTGGTTATATAAGTTTAAACCAAATACAAAGAATACGAAATGACGTATATTTATTGATGACAAAATCGATGAAAAATACACATTTTTAAAATTAAACAAATATTTCGATGTATTTAAAAATAAAAAAATAATAAGATGATTTTGATTGAAATCTCCTCACTAAAAATAAAAATAGTAACGTCACTAAAAAATAAAAATAGTGATATTAATTCAATTTTTTTTTTTTACATTTATCAAAAGACCCTCGTAATTTTGCTTATGAGGTTATCTTTTGCAAGACTCACATAAAAACTCTGAACAAGGACTAGAGAAAATAAAGCATTTTGTTGCTTGATATAATCTATTTTCTCGATTGTTTTTCGAGAACAAAAAACCCTTGAAGGCCTCTACAAGTTTATATAACTTGTTTACTAATGTTTCTTTAGCAGGAACAAGAAATCCAATGATGAATTCTACACACAAAAGGAAAGGACCTTTAGGTCCGAAACCCACAAAATCCCCATTTATGGTGGAAAAATACATGAAGTATGAGAAACAAGAGTTACCCATACTTACAAATTCCTACCAGTTTCCTGGTAGGGAATCTACAAATGTCAAATTAAATGTTTTAATTGACAACATTTGGAATATTCCAAAATACACAGCTCAGAATGAGCAACAAGTCGCTAAAATGAAGCAAAACATTATTAGCGCACTATACAGTTTCTGCAATGCAGATAACAAGGAAGTTAGGTTGACTTCCGCAACTTCTCCTTCTGGTAAGGGGTTTACACATTATGCCCTAGTTACAGGGCCAAACAAGGGAGTTTATACTTCCTACAAAGACCTCTCTGAGGCCAAACAAGACCAGTTTTGGTCGTTATCCATAGTCTTGGTCTTTGGAAGACTTGTCAAAGTCCTTTGTAGTGACATACCTGGAAAGGATGTCAGCGAACATATTATCAGAACCTTTAATATGTTCAAAGTTTATGATTTTTCCAGAATTCATATAATCCTTGAATAAAAGCCATCTTCTATGAGGCTTCTTATCTTTATGAATCTGGTTTTTACCATAAGAAACAATTGCTTCACAATCGGTTCTAATGGTTATTTCTGACTTATCTATCAGAAATAGTTTAAAAGCATTTAATGCATGTATGATAGCATTGACTTCATAGTCAGTGCTGGTTTGGTACACCTGGGGTTTAGCAGTGTATTTTCCAGATGCATACCTACAAATGTGTTCTTCTATCTTAGAAGAATATTTGTTTTTCTTGCGCTTTAGAATGGCTCCTCATCCTAATTCGCTTCCATCACACTCAATTATCAAATAATCAGAGTCTAATGGTAATTGGTTTACCATTTGTTTTATATTCTGAACCAATCTTATGTCTTCAGAATTAAATTTTCTTTCTCCTTTAATAGAAGTCTTGTTGTATAAAGGAGATGTGTATTTACCCAAATTTGGAATAAAACTTCGGGCATAATTTAAGAGTCCTAAAAAGGATCTTAATGTTTTTATATCTTCCATTTTATCAGGAAAATCTTGAATTTTTTTAGAAATATGGGGTTGGAGTTTTATGGTTCCGTTCCCTATTTCTGTTCCTAGGAATTCTATAAATCTTTTACAGATTTCCATTTTGTTTTTAGACACTATTAACCCATAGTGTTCTAATTTATATAATACTTGTTTTAAATGAAGAAAATGTTCTTCTTTAGTTTTAGAAAAAACAAGTATATCGTTTATATAGACACAAGTAAAGGATTTAAAGTCCTTAAAAATGTTGTCCATTTTTCTTTGAAAAATGGCGGGTGCATTTTTAAGGCCGAAAGGCATAACATGTCATTCGTATAATCCTTCTGAACAGGAAAAGGTTGTCCATTTTATAGAGTCAGGATCCATTTTAACCTGGTGGAACCCGCTCTTTAGGTCAAATTTTGAAAACCATCTTGCATTTTGTATGCGGTTTATCAAAATATCTTTAGATGGAATAATATATCCATCTTCGACTGTGTTATCATTAAGTCTTTTATAATTGTAAATCATCCTTGATTTACCTATTTTTTGTTCTGAAGCTTTGTTAACAATGAAAGCAGGACTCCTGTGAGGACTTTCACTAGGACACTACTACAAATAAGGCTTTCCACGTCGGTTCTGGAAGGCCTTCAACGGCGGTTCCAGAACCGACGTTGTATCAACCGACGTTGAAAGTCCTGACTTTCAAATCGAAAATTTTTATTTATTTCCAACCCCTCTCCCCTCTCTTTTATATTATATTTTTATTAGGTCCCTCTCTCTTTTATATTATTTATCATCTTTTTTTTTAAGTTTAGACTGACAGGATTCGAACCCAGTACCTTAGTGTTGGAGGTCGATACTCCAACCATTAAACTACTCGAATTTTTTGATAATAACTTACAAATAAATTATATTTATATACAAATAAATATATATCCGTGTAAATATATAAATATATAAATACAAATATATTTATAAATTTTGATATATTTATATAATTATATATTTATATGTTGGATGTGAGGGCACGCTCGAAGGTGAAAGTGTGTCGAGTAAGTTTTCAAAATTTGATGTCAAATTTGTGAGCGAGTCTCTTTATATGGGTTTGTAATTTAATGACAGAATATAATATTTATAATTTATTAATGATATAAAATAAATATGAGAAACGCATCATTCGCTAAGCGAAAAATACCAATTTTCGCTCAAGCGAGGCTTGAACGAGTGAATTTCTGTGAGTTTTAACGTATTTTCACTCAAGCGAGAGTCAATCTCACTTTCACCCTCGAACGCGCCTTCACATCCAACATATAAATATATAACTATATAACTATATAAATATATATAAATATATCAAAATATATAAATATATTTGTATTTATATATTCTATATTTATATATTTACACGAATATATATTTATATGTATATAAATATAATTTATTTGTAAATTATTATAAAAAAATTATAGTAGTTTAGTGGTTGAAGTATCAATTTTCAACTCTAAAATACTTGGGTTAAAAAATCCTGTTAGTGACAATTCAAAAAATAAAAACACTTTCCAGAAAATATAGATATTTACACGGATATATATTTATTTATATATAAATATAATTAATTTGTAAGTTATTATCGAGAAAATTACGAGTAGTTTAGTGGTTGGAGTATCAACTTTTAACTCTAAAATACTCGGGTTCGAATCTCGTCGGTGACAATTCTCGAACTTAAGTAAATTTTTGGTCGAAAAAAAATAAAAACACTTTCCAGAAAATATATATAAATAAATATATATTTACACGAATATATATTTATTTGTATATAAATATAATTAATTTGTAAGTTATTATCGAGAAAATTACAGTAGTTTAGTGGTTGGAGTATCAACTTTCAACTCTAAAATACTGGGTTCGAATCCTGTCAGTGACAATTCTTGAAATTAAGAGAATTTTTTGGTGAAAACACATTCAACATCGGTTCATCTGGGAACCGACGTTGAATGTCTAAATTAAAAGACTTTCAACGTCGGTTCATCCGACGTGGAAAGTGCTTTCTACGTCGGTTGACTAAGAACCGACGTGAAAAGTGCTTTCTACGTCGGTTGACTAAGAACCGACGTAGAATGTGTCCAACATTCCACTTTCAACGTCGTTTTTTAACCAACCGACGTTGAAAGTGTATTTAACGTCGGCTCAGCTTTAACCGACGTTAAATGACGACGTTGAAAGTATATTTTGTAGTAGTGGGAGTTATTACTTTCAGCTTCAAAAGATTGTCGATGTTCAATCGACATTCTTCTTGTTCCCAGTTGTTAAACTTTATGTCTTTTGTTTTTATAATCAAATCAGGATTGATTATATTAAGTTTACACATAACAGGGTCACGATCCCAAAACTTCGTAGGGTCTTCTCCTATTATGCTTGTTTTGTTTAACCTATCCAATATCTGTTGGATGTTGTCAAATGTGATTGTTTTTGATATCTTTATGGAAGAAAAAGATTCCATGATATCATTTGTGTAGTAATAATCTAAGTTTTCTAAATATTGTTCCAGACAATCACATATGTCAGAAGATTTAGGATTATTACAAGAACATCCATCCAGAGGTTGTTCTAGGTATTTTGGGTTGTCGCCGCTAATTATGGGAGACATTTGTGTTCTATCACTAATTATAATATAATCTTTGTTTATAGTGATAGTTCGATCTTGGCCTAGGATAAAATCTAAACCAATAATCATATTTTGTTTGGAGGGGACTAAATTTTCCACTCTCATAGTTTTGATGTGTATTTTCTGACCAAACAGGTCACAATTTGTGCTAAATTGAAGAGAGATATTCCTTATCTCTTCATCATTTATCATGATTTGACCAGACATCGTTCTGGTTTTTTGTACATGTTTACTTTTGGTAATCATGTATGTGGGTATTTTTGTTCTGCATACAACTGTTTCAGAACATCCTGTATCTAAGAGGGCTTGAACTACAACCTCTTTGACAGGATATTTGTCTTTATGGGGAAAGTTTAATTTAACTAATACCTTAACAGTTATTAGTTGTTTTGTATTACAAACTAATGGGATACGTTCCGTAGTTTCCATCATATTGTTTTGTGTATGAGTAGATACTAAATCTTTTTTAGTATCTTTTCCTTTAACAATTTTTTCTAAGTGAAGAATCTTTTCTTCAATTAGGTTTAATCGGGTTTCTAAGACTGAAGTCCTAGTGTCGATTAAATTTTTGTCTTTTGTACTTTCTTCTTTTCCTAAGAAAGTATGTATATCCTGTATTCCTTGTTTAGTCTTTAAACAATCTATATAGAAATTTTTGTAACAAAGGGGACAATGATTTCGAAACCAATGATTATGAAAATTTTACAAATAAAATGGCCTATGTTGGGTCATTCAAAAGAAAATTTTTAAGACCATTTGTAGACACTTTAACAAATTTCTGTGTATTTTTAGAAATTGTCTTAGTGTATGTGTTGGTTCCTAAAGATAATTTAGAAACCTGGCTAATAAGATCATCTATCTCATTAGATTTGTTTGTGTTTTTGTTTAAATCTATTAAACAATTTAATTTTCTAGACACTTCTTCCAGAAGTGTTATTATCGTGTTGTTTTGTCCAATTAGGACTATGTGTGTGTTGTCTACTTCTGAAGTAGGCTTTTTGTATCCCACAGGAGGGGATTTTGTGATTTGTTCAACGACTACCAAAGTCGCTTTATAGTCTTTGCCTAAAAAAGGTCTGTGTGGTGAAAGGTCGCGAACCATTTAAAAAAAGGCGTAAAATCGGAGAGCAAGAAAGTAAAGCAGCAGGCAAGTGGAGAGGGATAAGGGAATCCAAGGAATACACTGTAAAGCAATATTTATAAAATAATATAGATAATCATAAGGCTTAAATGGAAATCTTTTTGTTGAATTTATACATTTTTCCTTTTTTATGTTTTTTTTTTTATATAAAGTGATAAAAAGAAAAACACACATACAAGAAAGAGAAATTAAAAAAAATGAAAATATTTTTCTTTGCAAAGACTGCCGCAATATGCAAAGTGTTCCTCAACCCACAAAGGTACTAAATATTTTCGCAAAGACTGTCGCAATCTGCAACGTGTTCCTCAACCCACAAAGGTAGCTACGCGGGACTTAGGGTCTCGTGGCACTCCCTGGCCTTTAACCTGCCCTACTACTGGCTGGGTATCCTAGCGAACACAAACCAGTTCAATTGCAAAAATATCCAGATACTGGTTGGGTATCCTAGAGAACACAAACTAGTTCAATTGCAAAGAATCATATTCAAGGTAACCGAGGAAAGTCCTTGCTCTGATACCAAGAGGGGAGAGAGAGGTACAGAGAAAGAAGGAAAACCCGGTAAGTGGAAAACACTGCTCAGATACCCGAGGGCAGACAGAACAGAGAAAACCGGGAATGAACCCAGAATAAACTGCCCTGAAACCCGAAAGGGGATGGAAATGAGGAAAGTAAAGAGACAGGAAAACAAATAGATTAAAACATGTTATAACTCTTTATCTCTTCTGTAGGTCAACGTGGCTACTTAGCTCACAGAGAACCCGAAACCGGGCTAGCTAAAATGAAGACTGTCCGAGATAAAGTCGGTTATAGCAAGAAAAGTGTTCACCATAAGATTATGAGATGACTGAATCTGGCATAGCAAGTTAGACATCTCCTCATAAGCTTATATGAACGAAATTAAATGCAGAAAAGTAAAGACAGGAAAAATAAACACACAAGTTCATGATAAGATTATGAGATGACTGAATCTGGCATAGCCGGTTAGACATCTCCTCATAAGCTTATATGAACACAAATAAAGTTGTACAAAAAATTATTTAAGTCTTTAAATGATTATCGCATCTTTAAATAAATAAAGCTTAAGGCATCCAAGGACGCCCTTATAAGAAAACTACTCCATAAGGGGGAGCAGAAAACACTTACTTGGGGGGGAGGAGAAGGAGAAGAAGAGGGGAGATGCTGAATAACTTCTCTTATTAATAAGAAATTTACATAAGAAGTAGAGAGAAGGAGGAGAGGAGAGAGGTTGGGGGTGCCTCTGAATGCTTCTTCTGCTCTTAGAATGCTTCTTCAGCATAAGGGACTTTCGAAGCATTATATAGAAAAACAAAAATATTAAACTAATGAATAGTAATTTACATGTGGGACCCACTTTATGACTAATGGGTCTCAAAACTTAGCAAAGAAGTAATCCTACGGAGGAAACTTCCTCACTAAAAACAAAAACAAAATGGTGACATCACTAAAGGACAAAAATAGTGACATCAATTAATTTTTTTTTTTTTTTACATTTTTTCAAAAGACTGATTCAATCTTACCGTCGTTAACATGCAAGGCTTAATGGGCCTAACAACATGTAACGGAAGAGGAATCGTGACAAGGTAGCAAGATATCATTATCTACCATTAACCTTTGTCTTCTTTTGATACAGCCGTATGACGTAAGGGCTTACGTCATGAGAAGCTCCTCGAAACCTTCAAGGGCAATATGGTCTTTGTGTGGCTAATGACGTGGGAAATTACGCCATTAGGAGTTCTTCGAAATCTTCGAGGGTAAATTCGTCTTTATCAGAAAGACTCATTGGTTGTGGGGAGGTGGGATTTGTACAGTTCCGCCGTACATGAGCAGCTTTGCCAAATTTCACCCAAAGACTGATGGTGGTGGTTTCGGCTAACAGCTCTTTATGGATATCTTCATCCTGGAATTGATCATACCTCGCTGTAGTGAAAGGAGGATTAATATGATCAATCTTTTGGAGATTATCACTGAAACAGATATCAGTGAATAACTCAGTATCCAGAAACAAGTGATGTTTAGCTGGATAATATTCCCCTTTTATGTTGTAGGGGTGTGTTGAGAATATTTCAATGAAATGTTCCTCACTGTAATTGTTTCGAAAGAACGCATTTATCCAGTAATTTATCTTGGTACCGAAAAATGGTTCTATCATAGAGTTTCTGAAAATAATCATCCTTTTCATGAACCCTGAAAAGAATAAATCTTCAGTTAATTGTTTACTGATCCAAGCAGGATCGCATTCCACCAAATAAGGGTTTATTCTGATGTTGTACTGATCGGAAGATGAGGGTGCCGAATCATCTTGATATTGGACTATCCTCAAGTATAGGCGGAGTGTAGAATCTACTGGTAATTGGAATAACCAGTTTTGTAGTGCTCCAAGTTCTACTAACAAGGCAACAAAAACCTGTTCGTAGATTTTTTCTTGGATTGGGCCGGGAAGTTGTCCCAAAAATTTTCTTTTGAATGACCCAACATAGGTCATTTTATTTGTAAAAATTCCATAATCAATGGTTTCGAAATCATAGTCCATCTTTTTACGGAGTTCTAAGATTTCGGTTTTTAAATCTTTATTTTCTATTTCCAAACAGGAAATATGTTTTTGAAAATCATTTTTCTGAAAAAAAAAAGAGTTTTTTAATTTTTGTTCCATTTTCTTGGCAAAAGCCAAGTGTTGTCTAAGTTTAATGGAATCATAAATTGAAAAATTCTTTTGTTTTGTTAGTTTTTCAAAAATGAAATTACCAACTTCGGGATGGTCCAACAGGCTGTTGTCACCTCCAACATAGCTGACAATCGTTGGTACTGCTTCTTCAAGGTTATCAAATCCTTGAATTTTGCTGTGTTTGTCATTACCTATCGCCTTCAACAAAGAGGGATATGATAGGTAGACGCCACACTTGTCTCCAGTAAAAAGGCAGTAGGCCTCTTTCTTGGGTTTTTTAAAAACAGCGGGCAATATTTTTGCAAAGTAATAATTTAATGCATTAATAGCATTAAATTTTGTTGTTGTACTACAAGCTCGATGAAGAACATCAAGTAATACCTTTTGTTCCCTTGAAACGGGACAGTTCCTCAGACATTTGAATTGTTGAGGGTGACCTTCTGGTAAAACCAGAAGATGTTGTGTTCCAAACTTTAGAGTATCAAACTCTTCAGTTGTTGAGGCTGGTAACTTGCCTTTGTTGATTGGGTTTGCCATAGTAGTACCTGTATAACTGAAGGAACTCTGCAATACCCTTTTGTTAGTTTCTTTAAAAGAAGAAACTGTTATATTCATTAGACAATATCCATAATCATCTAATATATTTCCTAATTCATTATATTTATTATCCAGTTGAAAATCATTTTCATTAGGATAAAGGTGAATGAATTCATTATTTGTGAAATCATTTATTAGGCCATAATCTTTATGGCTTTTGTCTAAATTGATTTCATCATTATACTCTGTAATACTAATCACTAATAGTATTTCAGAGTCAGTAGAAACATCTTCATCTATTGGAAGAAGGTTCATGTGGCAGGATTTTATCAATTCTGCCTCTTTAGTGTAAAGGTTTGTAATGTTAGGACAATCTCTAGAGAAGTGTCCTGGTTGATTACAAGCAAAACATTTCAAAGTTTGCTTGTATGTTTTGTTTTCTCTAAATTTTCTGACGTGTCTATCAGGATTTAGAGTTGGTTTTCTAGAATTTGAAGACCTAATCGTGTAAGTCTTTCTAGAAGTTGTGGGTTTTTGTATTTCAGAATAAGAATTCTGATTGTAGTTTTTATTATACCTAGGTTTACTTCTAGGTATAGGCCATAAAAAGAAAAACACACATACAAGAAAGAGAATTTAAAAAAAAAACGAAAATATTTTTCTTTGCAAAGACTGCCGCAATATGCAAAGTGTTCCTCAACCCACAAAGGTACTAAATATTTTCGCAAAGACTGTCGCAATCTGCAACGTGTTCCTCAACCCACAAAGGTAGCTACGCGGGACTTAGGGTCTCGTGGCACTCCCTGGCCTTTAACCTGCCCTACTACTGGCTGGGTATCCTGGCGAACACAAACCAGTTCAATTGCAAAAATATCCAGATACTGGCTGGGTATCCTAGAGAACACAAACCAGTTCAATTGCAAAGAATCATATTCAAGGTAACCAAGGAAAGTCCTTGCTCTGATACCAAAGAATGAGCGTGCAGCATTAGCCACTTAGCTAAAAGCTATAGCTGTTAGTAAGGGTTCACACCACGATACTTAAACCCTCGGTCCCACCATACACAAAACAATATGATGGGAACTACGGAACGTATCCCATTAATTTGTAATACAAAACAACTAATAACTGTTAAGGTACAAAGGAAACAAAAAAAACATTTCGTAAATAAAGTATATATATTGGTTGAACTTTGGTTTGTATTGTATATTTAACTTCAAATAACTAATTATTTGGTGGCTTTTAAGTCTCCAAATAAAATAAAATCAAATATAATGATTAAATAATTAAAGAGTTAGATACAAATTATTAATACATTGAACACTGAGGTTGATTGTTGACAAAAGTAATCACCCGTACTTTATTTCCCACTAAATCAGATTAGTATCAGGTAAAATATTAAAATATTAATAAACCATATAAAAATCAAAACAATAAATCATTAAAATAAAATTTTATATTAAAACGTTATAGACTATAAATATTTTTTATTGAAACAAATATTTTCAACACGATCACAGTAAACAATATTAAAACTTTTCGTAACTTGGTCCAAAAATACACAAATTTGATAAAAAATAGAACGCAACAATTCATACACCTTAAACTAGACTATATTGACAATACATACCTAATTCACATAAAACGTAGATAGTTATTAAAATAAAAATTAAAAATTGTAACCAAAAACAGACCCGAAAAAGATTATCCAAAAGAATATGTTCCTATAAATTGCGGTGTTTGTGGAGTTGAGGAATGAATGGAAAATTGAATTTTTACTAGAAGCATGATTAGGTATTTGACAAAACTTTCCAAACATAAATGTGGTTAGGTTAAATGTCAAAAGGGTTATCTTGTGCAATTAGGAAAGTTGAAAGTTGCAAGTTGGTGTTTATTATTGTTGTATTGGGTTGGGCACAAATAGCATAATATATGCAAGTTGCCAATAAATTAAGACACAAATTCCCAATTTCATGGCATATTCACTGCCATTTGGGAAATGAAGGGTGTCTCAAACTCTCCTTCTCCTTTGCATTGTCACTTTCAATTCGTCTGTGACAACCTACAAACAATTAGGTTGGAATCGTATGCATGTTTGTTATTTCACTCTCAAATGAAAAATAGAAAAATAGAAACAATCAAAGGAGATTGCAGGGTGGAGTAATAACAGTTGAACTTGAAAACCAGAATTTTTAAATTTAAATTATTTGATACTTGAAAAATATGTGTAAGTCTAAATTTTACCTTAAATAATAATAAAAATTTTAAATATAAGAAAATGAGAGTGATAACATAATTCAACATAATTCAGTATGTTAAGATTTTTTATTAAAAGTAGTATTAATTCCTATGTAAGTTAGATTAATGTTTCCTTAAAAGATTTAAGATTTGATAATTGTATATTTTAATCTTTAAACTATTTTTAACTCAAACTTGTTAGAAGTATAGTTTTGAATTTAGAATAAAGAGAAAGAAAATAACGAAATAAATTCTCCGAAAAATTGAAGTCAAACCCTAAACAGTGTTCATAAACATGAAATTGAGTTTGACACGTTATTTTCTCTTAGAAAAAATATAAATCCAAAATAATCTGAATTAAAATCTGTATTAACGCGTTAAATTATCACGCACAGCCTGAGAAACAAGTTACATAAGGCAACAAGCTTCATTTATAAGTTATTTATTTGCCTTGGATACAAGATATGAGATTCTACCCATAAAGCTTGATGTTTAAATTGTTGTCATTTTCAAACAAAATGTAAATAAATTAAAAAAATAATATATGAAATTATTAGGGCCAAATTGATTACTGTTTTTTTTTTTAAAAAAAAAACATGTTTGATGATTTTCTTTTTTGTTCGAAGCTTTAAAACAATTTTCAAACATCTTTCTCAAAGCCGAAAAAACAAGAGCAACGTAACCTTTTTTAATGAATTCATAAAATACAATCTTCATTCTTAGTGTGTATTTAGATTAGTCGTGAAAAATAAATTGTTTAAATAATTAACTGTAGATAATATATTTTGATGGAATTATCTGAAAACAATAAATTTTATTTTTTATATTAAAATTACAAAAGAGGACTTTACAATTATTTATACCGAATGGCTTTATATTTGAAATAATCAATCACTTTAAATAAAAAAAGTTAGTTTAAAATTAATTAGTTAACTGTTAATTATAATCTTCAATTATTTTAAGCAAATTCTTTTGTAAGAGAAAAAAATTATATAATATTATCATGAGGTTTTCATAATTACTATCAAACAAAAGAGAAGTGAGTTATAAACATTTGTTTTAAGAAAACAGATTTATAAGATAATTGTAAGTGAGATATATTTCCACCAGTTATGACAAGGAATGATACATGGAGTTTATTCATTATTCATTGTAGCATCAATATCGAGTTATTAGAATGGTGATTGGTGGGGTTTCGTTTTTGTTCTTAAGAAATTAAAAAAAGAATGGGAATAACTTATGCTCCTTGCTGGCAAAAGTGTCTTTTAAGTATAATTTATTTGCCTTCGCCACACGTAGAGCTGGAAAAATGTAGGGAGTAGTGGGAAAAGAAGACCTTTTCCTCCTGATGGTGGAAATAGTAGGGAATTTGGCTGTGTCTTTGCTTTGAAATTATATATTTAAAATCATGTCATCTAACATTTATTTTATTTCTTTCTTTTTCTTAGGAAATATTTGAATTTATTCTATCAAATCATTTGAGAAACTCAAAACTAAAACACAATAAAATTAAAACTTAATGAGTATGGAGAATTTATGCAAAACTTTTAGTATGTCACCAACTACCAAAACAACACCGCCAATATAATTCTCTAAGGTGATCATCATGAAAATACAAAAAGTTATAGTAAATGATAACTTATAATTAAATAACAATATGAGAATAAAAATTGAAATCATATACACCGTCAGCTCAATCAATGGACTGCTATTAATGGACATCTATCAACATTCATTGGGCTTTAGCCGAATTAGGACCACTAATTGAAAACTATTCTGAACTTATTAATTTGCAAACTGCCTCCAAATAGAGTTATAGATTAATTACATTTTGGAAAGCAATGATAATATGTCGAAGCATCTTTTACAAGGTTCCATTATTTGTTTTGCACTCCTAGTTAACTTGTAAATGTAAAAATCCCAAAAAGGAAAACCTGTACATATAATATTACATAATTTTTAGTATGAATGAACATCGAAACCAATAATATTAACGATGTAAAAGTATCCAATGTTTTGTTCTATAATTGTCCGGGTCCAGGAAAAGCTTATGTCACTACAGTTTTTACTTTCAGCATAAAAATGACAATCTAGCTTCTGTATAGCAACACAACACCTCCAAGCCAAGGACATAAACACAGAGGACTTTGCTTTGATGATTGACAACCTCAATCCTACGCAATGACACAACAAGGATTGCTTACCGAAAATTTTCAACCTCAAAAGCACAAGCTGTTCCATCAAGTGAGGCCGAAACAAGGTAATCCCGATTAGCAGACACAGAAAGAGACTGAATGGCATCAGAGTGCCCCTTCAATGTTTTTACACATTCACCAGACCGGCTATCCCAAATTCTCACCTTACCATCCACACAACCAGTAGCTACATATGATGCACCAAGCCATGCCAAACATGTCACTCCATCCTGTCCACAAGACAAAACTCCTTTAAAGTATCATATATAAACCAGTGTATAGTGCAAATAGACCAATTTAGTCTCTCAATGCACGTTCAAGACATTTGCGAAAAGCAAGATTACAACAAACCTCATGTTCACAAGTTCCTCGGGGTATTAAATGCTCTATATCCCAGATGATCAATTTTTTATCCATGCCACCAACTGCAGCCCAGGAATCACTATCATACAATTTCAAGGGACAATTATTGATGTCTCATATCAAATTGAAGAGAACAAACTATTCAAAATTCGACATGTATAAACTTTTCATATTTGAGCAAGGTTTTAATCAATTTTGCTGTCTATTATTCCTCGGAAATAAGTAGAATTATTTCTTAAATCAGTGTTTCTACTAAAAACCAAGTCACTTTCAGGTCAAGTATAGTAAGTATATAACAATCATGAGGTCATGGGACATGGTTTTTATTCATCTTAATAAATAAGCCCTATTATATTATGCCTGTCATCCTGCTATCAACAAGAGGGGCATTTGTTTCAGGTATCATTTTGTCTTCCCAGGAATCATATTCCTTGGAATATTGTACCCAGGACTGCTATTTCCATAAACATGTTCCGTTGGAATGTATCTATCTGAAATAGGATACTCACTCCCAAACAGTTTAAAATGTGTAAGGGGTCATTTTCCTGGGAATTAAGATATCTAGGAATATATTTTTATATGCATCTAATAAACGTAGAATATTTAATCCCCATCTTCATGTTTCTGGGCATGAGAAAAGATGACGTGAAACAAACAACCCCCAAGACTTTTGGCAGTAACATTACATTGGTGGACCTATAACATCATCATCTTCATTCCTTCAAATAACCTCTGCGTCCATTAAAATTTCCATTGTCTACATGCATAGTACATGAAAATGTGCAAGATTGCAGATATGGACAGGTTATGAGAAGTTTCTTAACCATAGTACATACCTTGGTGCAAACCCAACACATTCGATGGAATCTGAATGAGGAGCAAGGGCATTGTTATCAACAACCTATCAAACATACAACATATTTCTTAGATAAAATAGGAAGCTATAAAATCTCTGGAATGCAGACACAAAGTGTTAGATATGATTAGATATTAGTTGATATTGTTTGATATTGTTGAGATATTGTTAGATATTGTTAATCACAATATCAAATAATATCTTTTTATTTACTCTATTTGTATTTTGTTACTCTTTTGAGGAGTACCTTTCTTTATTATAAATACACTGCCCTATGTGTGGTAAATACATAAGGGAAATTAACCCTATACAGTTTTTCCCTATATTCAACATGGTATCAGAGCCAAAGCCTAACATCTTTCCGGTTATTGTCATGGGTCAAAAGTTGCCCTTTAGTTGGGTCAAAAGTACCCTTTGCCTGGTCCGGCAGGCTTCGTTGGAGGGGGTGTGTTGAAAGTCCCACATCGCCTACCTCATATCATTTGGTATGGTTTAAATACATGTTAGGCTACTCCACATATTGCCAATTGGTTTTATGTTGGAATCTTAACATGGTATCAAGAGCTTAAGGTCTCTTGGGATTTTTTTTCGGCTCTGCCACTGAACCTGCAGCTGTCGCCGCCTCCATCGCCGCCGCCGTCGCCACCGCCGTCCGCCGCCGCCGCCGCCGCCAGAGTAGCAGTTCGGACCGCCGAGCACAGGGTTTTGCTCGCCTCCCCCGTGCGACCTCCACCGTGGAAGTTTCGCGGTCATCGGAGCAGCCACGCTCCCTCACGCGCCTCCCGAAGCCGCGCCACCTTCTCCCGTTCCGCCGCGCGTGGCGGCGCGTCTCGCCGCCATTCAGGCCGCCGATCTTTGCGCCGGCGTCGCCTCCTTCTCCTCTCTCCGGATCTGTCCTCGCTGCTCCAATCGGACCTCTTTGGTGTTTTAGGGTTTTCTCTCTCTTCCTCCATGGCATCTTCCGCTGCCACTTCCAATTCGAAGTTACCTCCGTCGGTTCCGGTGGGTCCGAGCAATCTGTTTTTACTAATTATGTCAATGTGAATTTACCCATTGATAAATTAGATGGTACGAATTATGCAACTTGGGCATCCGATATTAGACTTTGGCTTGAGAGTCGTGGGTATGTTGATCATCTTACTACCAAGGTAGATGATGTTCCTTCCAATGATCGTGTCCATTGGAAGAAAGTTGATGCTCATATATGTATGGTTCTCAAGAATACCATCCAATCTTCTTTAAAACAAATTTTTCGATCGTATGGCACATGTTATGACGTTTGGGAACAAGCCAAATTATTATACACCAATGACACTCAACGTCTTTATGGTGTTTGTTACAATCTTCTTGATGTTATTGCTCCTCGAGATAAGGATCCTGTGGCGGATTATGTGGGTAAGATCCATGCTCTTCTCCATGAATTTAATGAGTTATTACCCCCGCCTCGACTCCTGCCCAAGAATTAGAGCAACGATCAAAGTTTTTCATGGTTTTGATGTTACACGGACTTGCCGATAAATATGCCCCTGTTCGTGACCGGATTTTGGGTTCCCCTGTTACACCCAGCTTTACCGCTACCAGTTCCTCCCTTTTGCGGGTGCCATGTAAACCTCTCAATATTCCCCCTGTAGTTTCTAATGATTCATCCGCCTTGGCCTCTCACCGTGATGATCGTAATCGCTCTCACAAGCCGGGCAAAGGGCGTGTCAAGTGTGACCATTGTGGCAAACTAGGCCACAAAATTGACGAGATGTTATGCTTTACATGGTTATCCTCGCCGATCTCGCTGCAGTTGCTCGGACCGATTCTTCCGCACAATCCTCTGCTTGTGGATCCTCCTTCGTCTGTACCTTCGGACAAATCTGCTATCTTCAATGATTTTCTTCAATGGTAGGAGGATCGAAAGCCCTCCGGTTCCACTACTTACATTGCCCACACAGGTACATCTTTTGCCGGTCCGACTCACTCTTCTTCTATTGGCCCTTGGGTTCTTGACTCGGGCGCCACCGATCACATCACCGGTAACAAATCCTTATTTTCCTCTTTCACTTCTTCTCATAATTTACCCTCTCGTTACAATGGCTAATGGGTCTACAACTTTAGCTCATGGTGTTGGAACGGTTACTCTTTTTCCCTCGTTGTCCATTGATAATGTTTTGTATGTACCCGGGTCCCCCTTTAACTTATTATCCATTAGCCGTCTAACTCGATCTCTTGATTGTGTTATCTCGTTTACCAAAACTTCTGTTTCCCTATAGAACCGGAGCTCGCAAAGAGTGATTGGCACCGGATGTAAGTCACATGGACTTTATTATCTTCAACCTTCTCCACATGTTGGCACGGTTATGGAGTCTCCTTCTCTCCTTCATGCTCGGCTTGGTCACCCCGGTCTGCGCAAATTACGAGCAACTTGTTCCCGAGCTTATCCCAGTTGTCCAATTTGGTGTGTGAGTCCTGTCGGTTAGGCAAACATAGTCGTACTTCCTTTTCTCGTAGTGTTTCCCAGCGTGCTTCATCCCCCTTTGCCTTAGTTCACTCGACATTTGGGGACCCGAGTCGTGTTAAGTCTAATTTAGGTTTTCAATATTTTGTTACTTTTATTGATGATTTCTCTCGTTGTACTTGGTTATTTTTAATGAAAAATCATTCTGAGTTGTTTTCTATATTCCAAAACTTTTATCATGAAATTAAAAATCAATTTGGTGTCTCTATTCAAACTTTTCGAAGTGATAATGGTCGTGAATATCTTTCAAACTCGTTTAAACAATTTATGGCTTCTCATGGCATTCTTCATCAAACTTCCTGTGCTTATACCCCTCAACAAAATGGGGTGGCTGAGCGCAAGAATAGACACCTTATTGAAACAACCCGTACTCTTTTAATTCATGGTGAGGTTCCTCAACATTTTTGGGGTGATGCTGTTCTTACTGCCTGTTATCTTATTAATCGTATGCCCTCTTCGGTTTTAGATAACAAAATTCCCCATTCTATTTTATTTCCTCATGACACTCTCCATCCTTTACCTCTGAAGGTTTTTGGGTCTACCTGTTTTGTCCACAATTTTGATCCTGGTCATGATAAGTTATCTCCTCGATCACACAAATGTGTTTTCTTAGGATTTACTCGATCCCAAAAAGGATACAAGTGTTTTTCTCCTTCTCTTAATCGCTATTTTGTGTCTGCCGATGTCACCTTCAATGAGTTTTCCTTTTACTTTAAGGACCCTTCCCTACCTGCTGAGTCTCCATCTGCTACAGTTCCCATTCATGTTCTCATTGATCCTTATGTTGATGACCATCCACCATTAGCCCCTCCTCCTCCACCACCCCTTCAGGTTTATAGTCGCATACCTCGCCCACAACAGACGCCACATGACTCACTCCCGGTGCCAAATACTCGCCTCCTCCGGTTCCAGTCCACGTAGTCCGACCTTCCTATTGCCCTTCGTAAAGGTACGCATTCTACTCGTAATCCTTCTCCACATTATACTGCTTTAAGTTATCATCGAATTTCTTCACCATTTTATACCTGTCTCTCGTCTATTTCTTCCGTGTCTATTCCTAAATCTGTCTTTGAAGCCTTAGCCCACCCTGGTTGGCGTCAGGCCATGCTAGATGAACTCGGTGCTCTTCGGACTAGTGGAACCCGGACGCTTGTCCCATTACCATCCGGAAAATCTGTTGTTGGTTGCGGGTGGGTCTTCGCTATCAAGGTTGGTCCCGATGGTACTATTGATCGCCTCAAAGCTCGCCTTGTAGCCAAAGGCTATACCCAAATTTTTGGGTTGGATCATGGTGATACTTTCTCTCCAAGTGGCAAAGATGGCTTCGTTCGTTTATTCATTGCCATGGTCGCTATTCAATAATGGCCTCTTTATCAACTGGATGTCAAAAATGCTTTCTTGAATGGCGATTTGCAAGAAGAGATTTATATGGAGCAACCTCCGGATTTGTTGCTCGGGGGAGTCTTCTGGATTGGTATGTCGTCTTCGCAAATCTTTATATGGCCTAAAACAGTCTCCTAGGGCCTGGTTTGGAAAATTTAGCGACGTTGTTCAACAATTTGGCATGACTAGAAGTGAGGCGAGACCACTCGGTCTTTTACCGTCACTCGAATGTCTGGATGTATCTATTTGATAGTGTATGTCGATGACATTGTTCTTACAGGTAGTGACCATCATGGCATCTCTCGGATGAAACAACACCTTTGCCACCATTTTCAAACCAAAGATCTTGGCAAACTCGGATATTTCTTGGGTATTGAGGTAGCACAATCTACCGATGACATTGTTATATCTCAAAGAAAGTATGCATTGGATATTTTGGAGGAAGCTGGGTTGATGAATTCAAAGCCTGTTGACACACCCATGGATCCTAATACCAAACTCTTGCCAAATCGGGGGAGCCAATGTCGGATCCTGAACAGGTATAGAAAATTAGTTGGAAAATTAAATTATCTTACGAGTTACTCGCCACGACATTTCCTTTGCGAGTCAGTGTGGTGAGTCAATTCCTCAATTCTCCTTGTCAAGATCATTGGAATGCAGTCATCCGTATATTGAAGTACATCAAAAAGTCTCCTGGAAAAGGTTTGGTGTATGACTCCCATAATCATACAAGAGTTGTCTCGCTATTCGGATGTCGATTGGGCGGGATCTCCCTCGGATAGAAGATCTACATCCGGGTATTGTGTTTCCATTGGTGGTAACTTGATCTCATGGAAAAGTAAGAAACAAAGTGTTGTGGCAAGATCCAGGTGCGAAGCGAGTATAGAGCTATGGCCTCGGCTACTCGTGAACTTATTTGGCTCAAGCAATTGCTTAAAGAGCTACAATTTGGAGATGTCACTCAAATGACACTAGTGTGTGACAATCAGTCGCTCTCCATATAAGCTCTAATCCTGTCTTTCATGAGAGGACTAAACACATTGAGATTGACTTGTCATTTTATTCGGAAAAAGATTAAGTCCGGAGACATCAAGACCGAGTTCGTTAGCTCATGTGATCAATTAGCAGATATTTTCACTAAGTCTTTACGGGGACCTAGGATGGATTATCTTTGTACCAAGCTAGGCACATACGATTTGTATGCTCCAGCTTGAGGGGGAGTGTTAGATATGATTAGATATTAGTTGATATTGTTTGATATTGTTGAGATATTGTTAGATATTGTTAATCACAATATCAAATAATATCTTTTTATTTACTCTATTTGTATTCTGTTACTCTTTTGAGGAGTACCTTTCTTTATTATAAATACACTGCCCTATGTGTGGTAAATACATAAGGGAAATTAACCCTATACAGTTTTTCCCTGTATTCAACACAAAGCATAAGTGATGAACGTGCTAAAATATGCAGTCATAAAACAGCTCCATAGGCTACACTATGGAAAGACAATTCTTTGAAAATTTGTGCTCTTTCATAAATCACAAGAGTAAAGTCAAAGAACTCCTCAAGCTCATAGTCTAGCTAGGTTACAAACTGCGAATCCACCACGTAATCTTATCTGTGTATATTTGAGCATGACAAAAATATACCAATCTTGACCCAATATTTGAGAAAAGATGACAGCTGGCTTCCAATTAGTTCAGACTACTCTTGCAATTGTGAAATTTATATTGCAACAAAGGTAATATATAGTCTGAAACTAGTTTTGCTAAACGCTCTATGATCTGATTCCCATACATGTTCCCATGCTTGTTCCTTTTAGCCCTTGATAGGAAAGAGGAAATCGCAAGACAGCAGCAATCCAACAAAAAATTGTACTTCACTCAAATTATTGCAACCGACATTTGGAGGCTATTTTTCTTTGAATAAATGTCACGATTTTTAAAATCAATCAGTTGATTAAATGATTTTAACCTCAATTTTCTTTTAAGCAACTGTTGTCACAAGACATTTTAGAAAGATATAAAACTTGAAGTCACATGACACGAATTTTAGAAACATTTTAAAGAGTCTAGTAGACATTATACCCAAAGGCAAAGACACTAGATAAGACAAATAGAAAAATAGCACTGTGAGTATCAAATGCAATGAATACACGTACTCTTCCTGTGGTGATATTCACAATATGGACAGATCCATCCTTAGAACCAGAAAGTGCAAGTGTTGAAGTTGAATTTATCGTCAAGCATGTTAATCCCTCAGTATGATATGGATGGCCTAGAAAGCAAACTCTGGAAGGTTATCAAAAGTAAATAGAAAGGAACATTATTAAATTTTTTGTGAAACCATAATGACATGACGTACATGAATGGTATCCCTACTTTATATAATGAAAAAAAAAAAAAGACGAAAGATACATATGAAGTTGCTTTTAATTGATTTTAAAGATTGCTCAAACTGCATCCTATCCTTTTTTTCTTTTTCTAGTGGAATATTCAAGAATATGTTTTGAAAAATAAAATAACTAAGGTGGGTTGTAATACCACAGACTATATTTAGATGGCAGACATGATTAATTGACAAAATGTATTACTGCAGAATAGAAAGCAAACACAATAAATACACACATAAAAAGCAATTTACATACCCCGCACAACATGAGTGCTTTCTCCACTTTTTGGATTCCATACTCTCAAGGTCGCATCATTAGATCCAGTACATATTATTTTCCCTAAGGTATAAAGTAAAAAGAAATGGAAGAGTGTAAAAATTTATGGCACAAATAACGACATTTAACAAAAAATGCACCAAGACAAAGAAAAATATTACCATCAGGAGTAAAATCACCACATGTTACACTATCACCATGACCAATAAATGTATTAAGTAGGGCAGAATTATCAGTATTCCACATCCAAATGGTGAAATCCTCAGAACCAGCTAAGAGTATGTGTCCTCTTGGATGCCACCTAAGCCACTAAAAAATTTCATGACATCCAACTTAGTAACTATGTACAACAGAAAAGCAAGAAAAGTAAGTTTTTTTTTTTTTTTTCCAATTTTCAGTTGATATTTCTTTTATTAATAACTACAAAAATAACACTTTGTTTTCACTAATAATCTCACCTCAATGCCCCCTCCAGGACCTTCAAGGTTTTTCCCTTCCAAATTTCCTGATACATCCCAGACTTTAATAATTCCATCTAAGCTTCCTGATGCCAAACGCTGTCCATCATAGCTAAAAGCTAAACTAGATACAGATTCTTCATGACCTGCACAAAATTAATTATGGCGAAACCATTTGGATATTCAATAAATTGCAAGTAACATATCTTGACTTTGCCAATTTGTCCAATAACTCTAGTCCTACACGGAAAAATATCAACCATCAGTAACCCTAGTGTCATGCAAATACCTTGAAGCTCAAAAGCCCAATCTCCTTGGCCAATCTTCCAGAGAAATCCTCGGTCATCACCACCCCCAGTAGCCACTAGGGCCGCATCTGTTGGGCTACAGGCAATTGTGTACAATTCCCCTATGCAAGAATTCAAGAGAAAATATCATCAATTCCCTGGTAACACCTTGCTTACAAGTTACATACAATACAATTGAAAAAAAGGAAAAAAAATAATATTGCAATAAAACCATTGGGGAATACCTGGCTACTTAGAATCCAGAATTTGATCTCAATCAATTTAAAGGCTCGGCAGAATCAGGATAGCTATGCAGAAAAACAAACAAAAAGTACAAAACTTACCAGTATGAGCAGTGAATTTGTGCACAAAATCACCATCCTCGTCCTCTGAAATGGTTTAAAAGAATACCATTATCAAATAAATTATCACATAGACAAACAATACATCTCAAGTCTAACACAATTAAGGTACAGCATATAAAATAACAGTTGACAGTTTTTATATAATAGAGAAATCATACACAAGACACCTAATGAAATTTAAAGTAAGGCTCAGAAGGTTTTACAGCAAGTTCATACCGAGTTCAGAATCATCATCAGCATCAGGAAGATCTTCATTATCCACGTCAACTTCATCGATGATGTCAGCCTCATCAAGAAAAACTTGTTCGTTACCGTCTTCATCATCATGAAGCGATCGATAACTCATTGTGCTTGCTCAATTGTCAATGAAATATTTTCAATACTCTAAACCTGCGAGAAATTAATCATTATCATATAGCTTCTTTCTTTATCCAATCAAAATGAATTGCCAAAGTACCTTTAAAGTTTATAGTCATGAATAATAAAGACAATAATCACGGACGATTAATATGAATACACCATAAAAGTCACAAGCAAAAGGTGAATTTTATAACTTAGAATAATGAGATAATATGCAACTTATGAAGAATAAATGAATTTGGAACAGAGCAAAAAGGCAAGAGAAATTACAGGAAGAAAAAGGGAATGAAGAGGAGTGAATGTTAGGTGAGGACTTCACTTGTGGTTTGGGTGCTGTTACTTGCTTCTCCCACTTCTGCTTCTCTCTTCTGCAGCGACAATGGAGGGTGCTAAGCGTGGAAGACTTGAAAACGGGTTATGAAGTTAGGCCTAGGGCAGTCAAAACGGGCACCCTGGTCCGTTTGACTCAGCCCACCTTCTTAATATACTGACCCGACCCGGTCCGCATAAAATGTTCATATCTAGCCCGACCCTGGGCTAATCGGGCCCACCCACTTAACACAAAAAACACCACAGAGTCTGCCACCGGGAGGAGGGGAGGCTGTCGCGGCGTGGAGGAGTGTCGCGTCGCAGAGGGCGTGCGGTGGTCTGCGGAGGTCGTGGTCACGTGGGTTAGGTTTGGGTTCCTTTCGTTTGCGATGCTACGTGGGTGAGACAGGGCTGTCCTGGAATTTTTGTGGAAGCTGGAGATACAATATGTAAAGCCTCTTATTACAAAATTTAAATATATATTATATAAAGAAATGAACATGTAATTTTAATAAAAATAATATTTTTTTTACGTCAACAAATCTTTCAAAAATAAGCTATTATATTTTTTTGATAATCTTTATGGATGTATCGTTCATCACCTACAAAACACAAATCATCAAGAAAATGATTTCTCCGGATAAAATCATCAATATTGCCTAACATATCATTTTCAATAAATAAATTTGTTAAGCTATTCAACTTTTATACATACATACATATATATATATATATATATATATATATATATATATATATATATATATATATATATATATATATATATATATATATATATATATTGATGATTTTAAGTATGTTTTACTTAATTTTAACTTTGAAAAACGTCTTGCAGTTCATATTATCGTTATGGGCACCAATTAATAAAATTATTTAAACAATTGAGACATTTGAATAATGATTCATAACTTTAATACACTCAATAATTTCAACGACTAACATTAAATCATTAAAATATATATACTGAGAATAAGATGTAGGAACAGAAGAAGGTGAAGATGTGGATGTGTTTAATGAATCTGAATACTACGCGTCACCTATATTATGGTTTCTTGTGTTAAGCAAGGGTATCATCTTCAATGAACTCCCATTCTATTTTCATTATTCTAAGCTCTCTGCAATTATCTATCCACACAGATTCATTCTCAACATGCCAAAGCTTCATTGCTTCTTCAACAAAGCCTTTAAAGCCTCCAAATGGTACTTGCTGAATGTCTCCTTCATCTGCTCAACATTTTTTATTTTTGTTTATCTTTGAGTGATTTGTTGATTTCAATTTCAGTGCAACCTTGCTGAAGCTCACAATTCCGCGAATAAAGTTGCTGAGAAACAGAAGAGAGGTTCAGCTGAAGCAGATGCGAAATGACATTGCTATGTTACTTGAGGCTGGTCAAGAAGCCAAGGCTGGTGTTAAGGTATCATTGATACCCCTCACTTCCACTTGATGTATATTGTTTAATGTGTCTGCTTCAGGATTTTCAACACTGTTCCCCATGGTGGTGTTGCTCATGATGATGGTGATATTAGGTCGTGCACGTTATGAGAGAGGGGAACATGGTGGCTGCTCAAGATATCATTCAACTCTTTTGTGAACTTATTGTTGCACGCCTTCCAATGATTCAATCACAAAGGTTTGCCGCAAAGCAATAATCACACAACATGCTCATGCATTGACAAAAGTCAATATTCCAATATAAAAGCCTCTGTTTGAAATGGCAGTGTTTGATATTCGTAAGAGGAAGAACGATGTACATGAATGATCGATCAACTTGGTTTTCAATTTGATTGTTGTACAGAGGAGCTGCTGTGAAGAGCTCTTGAAATATTATATTTACATCCGAGATTTAAAAACACTTGCATTTACTTTCGTACATGATAAGCACAATGAGCAAAAGATTTGAACAAATGTAAGAAAATCATCAGCTAACACTCTAGTCTGGCTGAGGACGCACATTATGGTTTAAAAATTTGATTTGACCAGTGTAATTGTTTTCCAGTTAAACATCTGAGTTCTCAATGTTGTTCAGGGAATGTCCCCTTGACTTGAAGGAAGCAATATCTAGCGTATGTTTTGCTGCACCAAGGTGCAGTGATCTGCCAGAGTTGTTGCAAGTTCAATCACTATTTGGCTCCAAATATGGAAAGGATTTTGTATCTGCAGCAACTGAACTCACCCCTGACTGCAGTGTTAATCGCCAGGTTCCATGAATTTTTACCTTGGAAAAAACTTACAATCAAGTTACCCATATATTCTTTTCATCAAGCTGTAAAGTAAAATAATAACATGTACATGCTTATTTAAAATTTTACAACGCATATATAATGGAAGCTATTCATTCTTGAAAAGAACATCCATGTGTGACCATTTGATTAGAAACTTGATGGCAAGGGTGTAAATTTTACTTGATTTTGTCCTTCTATCTTATACACTAGAGTCCATTTTTACAAGTTGAGCTATTTTCTTCAATGACATTATGCTCCACGTGAATTGCAATAGCAGTTAATAGAGCTTTTGTCAGTTCAAGCACCTTCACAGGAAAAGAAACTGAACCTTCTAAAAGAAATTGCTGTTGAGCATAAGTTAGACTGGGATCCAACTGCTTCAGAAACCAAGTTCTTTAAAAAGCATGAGGATTTACTGGTAAGTATACCATAATAGTATTACTATTTACGATTAAGATGACTATGGTATTGTTAATTTGGTGCTTCTTTTTCACAATTCATTATGTTAACATGTTATCCCCTCGTCAGAATGGCTCCATTCAATTTTGCAGTCAATGTGAGGCAAAACTGCCTCTTCCTGAAGAAAACCACAGTGAAGTTGATCTTCACTCCTCAAGCCAAATTGGATCACTTGGATCAAACAAAGATAAACCCCATACTTCATTCAGTAAAAAGGAAAGTAAACAGGTTATGTCTTTCATGCCAACTTCCTACTTGTCTAGGACAAAAATTGAAGTCAATCTAGACTCACAAGATGCGTTGGATGCTACTGAAACTGCCGGAGTCCCTAGTAGTAAGCTTACGAAGAAAAATAGTGCACACATGCAAGATAACAGGTTTGAGAATCCATTCTATGCAAGTGTTGCTAATAAATCTGAAACAGAAAAGGGACATTTCACTGAACGAAATACTGCAATTGACTATGATGCTGGTAGCATAAATGATGTGGAACATGAGCATGCCTTCTCAAACTCTCATTCATCCAGTTTTCCTTCATTTGATACGTCCAAGGAAGGCTTTGGTTCTTCCCTACACAATCAATCCGTACTGGATGACAAATCCCCTCATCATCAGCTTAACAGATCGTTTTCAGCGGATAATTACTCGAGTTTCTCTTACCCCAACTTATTCACCTCACAAAACTCAAATATTGGATCTCATACATTCAGATAATAAGCATCCCAGTCATGATTGTGCAACCAATTCTAATACTACTACATATTTTTCCTTATGACTTTCAAGTTGCTGAGGAGTGAGCATTATACTGCTGCATAAATTATATGGATTACTGGTCGAGTTAAACACGTACTGTGGCTGGCTTTGCCGTATTTAGTTGCTATACCAAGAGCATCTTGTTCATGCTGAAATACTTTGTGGTAAATTGTGGCTATCCTTGTAATGAATGTAGAATTTAATGTTGTATATATTTAAAACAAAATGTAGTCAATTCCATGTTTCACAAAAAGCAGCAGATCTGTGCTTTCCCATGCAAAATAATGGTGGTCTAAACTATCATATGTGATTATTGTAAAACCTTGTTGCAGATTGTAGTGTGAAGTAATAGCATAGTTAATTTCTTTGTTAAATTTAACGTTTGCAGTACGCTGTAACTGGAATACGTATCCGTAGTAAAGATATAAGGGACCATTAATGGCTATATTACTGATATTCAGCAAGTAGTATCTTTGAGGTTGGAAAGTGTTATAGGCTACATAACAACATAGTACATGTTATATAGCTAAAATGGCAATGCATGTAGAACAAGTCAAGTTTCCATTTTATGTATATGTTGTACGGAAGACTCTCTTCCATTAAACTAATAGTATACTTCTTTCATTCTAGTTTTTGCTTGCTATTTGTTATTTGTTAGACTTGAATGAAGAGAACGGCGACTTCTTAACGAAGGACAGCATGCTATATCGGAGTTTAAAACTTTTGCTTCATTTGTGCTTCGAAATAATTATGAAATCTAGCTATACTGCTATTGAATAAAGATTCAATTCGGTGTGATGTAACTAAAAAATAGTATTTAATACATTCTGGCAGGCAAGAAAAAAAAAAACACAACTTTCTCACTTTTAATGTTTAAACAGAGGAAGATATAGAAAGCGCCATGTTTGAGAATGCACCTCAACTTGAACCAACTAAAGATCTTCTTATATTTTGCAAATCCTCTATAAATGCTTCCACAAAGCTTTTTATATGTCTGAACACGCAGCAGTAACGCGGGAGTTGCACGTTTCTTTTCATAAAATGTGGTTTGGCAAGAAAATATCTTCCTTCAGATTTTATGGTTCATTTTTTTGTTTATCTTTATTCCAAAACTATCGATCACTACAAACTTGTTGTAAGCCAAACAATATCCGATGTTTTCTTACAACATCTCTGCTCAGTTCCGAGCCTAATAGTAATGATGACAAAAAATTTAAATTACATTTACTTTCCCTACCTTTTGTAGCATGAGGCCGCATACTGCATGATTCCTTTGTCTCCAATTTTTTGTTATTAGTTGAATTGCTGTGTTCTTTAAATGTAGCTGTATGCTTTATGTTTTTTATTTGTGAATTTAGCAATGACAGCATGCAAAGCATATAATCTTTAGGTACAAGAAGTGAAATATAGAAGGCTATGCCACAGCACAAGCATTTTAACTGTAAATGGAAAATTTCCCGGGCCAATTATAACTGCACACAAAAGTGACACTGTCCATGTCACTGTTTATAACAAGGCCAGAAACAACAATATTTTACAGTGCTATTTATTTCATAGTCTCATGACTTTTGTTTTCTTTTAGAGAATAAAATCAGAGAAAATAATTCTAGTGCTTCACTGTTTCTAAGATGCTGGCTGGGATGGAGTGAAGCAGCTAATCAGTCCATGGCCAAATGGCATTTAACTAATCACTCAGTGCTTAATTGATGCAGTCGTTTAGATTTCATCAAACAATTTGTTTAAAATAATACAATATTAGAACTTGGTCTAAGTCGAATCCAAAGAGAATTGTTTGATTTTGTTTTAAATCTTGATTTTCTAAATCAAAAGCCAGAAAAAAGGGGTTTTTTTGTGATTTTGGAAATTGAAAACAATAAACTTATTTTATGAAAGCAATTAAGAAAACATTAAAAAAGAACATTAAAGGAAAACAATAATTGAAAACATTTTAAATCTAATTTAAGTAATTTTTAAATGCTAAGGAACAATGTAAACTAAGTTTAGAAGTAAAACAAAATCAAAATAAAAGTTGATGAAAAACATTGAAGAAATTGTGTTGATTCTCTATTCATAAACTTGTTTTTATGATTGTCATTAATTTTTATAAAATTGTATTACTATCACAACTCAATTATTACAATCGAATTGAAATTCAAATTCACAACTCAATTCCTAAATCAAGCAATCACTTATATCAAAAAGTTGAATTGTGATATAAAAGAGACATTCAATCAAATAACCTCATTCACAGTGTTTATAATGGATTATAATCTGTTAGAATCAATGATAATCAAATCTAAATCTTAGAAAACAAGTTTTAATCGATGAATCAACAACAAAAACGAATTAGAACATTGTGGTCAATTGAAAAATACAGAAATTGTAAAGGAATAAATGGAAAATGAAGAAGAAGATGAAACAAAGTGAAAACAAAGAATTAAAAGAAAAAGAAACAAATATGATCAAAGGGAACTTGAATTAATAAACTTCATTTTATTATTCATACAAGAAACTCCATGAACAAATTTGTAAGTTAAACATCTCTATTGAAAACTAAGAACTAAATTAGAAATAACCTTATGAATGAATTATACTTTAAACTTAACTTATGTTTCTACACCTTAAAAAGTCTATTTATACAAAAACAAAGATATACGAAGCTTTCAAGACTCATTCTAGACCCATATATACAAACACTACAAAAAAAATGTTTATTATCTACGGGTAAAATCCGTAGGTAATATCACTTTACCTACGGATTATAATCCGTAGGTAATGCACCCACCTAAACAAAATATTTTTATTTATTACAACCTAGGACCCCCCTCCCCTTTATATTATATTTTTGGAACTTTGAATTATTATTAGATTAAGGGAATTGTCATTGGCAGGATTCGAACCCAATACCTCGAGTTGGAGGGCGATACTCCAACCACTAAGCTATTAGGATATTTTGATAATAATTTACAAATAAATTATATTTATATTTATCCGTGTAAATATATAAATATAAAAAAATATATAAATATAAAATATATATAAATATAAAAAAAATATATAAATATAAAATATATATAAATATAAAATATATTTATATTTTGATATATTTATATATTTGTATTTATATATTTATATTTATATATTTATATTTATATATTTATATTTATATATTTATATTTATATATTTATATTTATATATTTATATTTATATATTTATGTATTTATATATTTATGTATTTATCTATTTATATATTTATATATTTATATATTTATATATTTATATATTTATATATTTATATATTTATATATTTATATATTTATATATTTACATGAATAAATATAAGTATAATTTAGTTGTAAATTATTATTAGAATATCCTAATAGTTTAGTGGTTGGAGTATCAGTTTTCAATTTTAAGGTACTTGGGTTCGATTCTTGCTTAATATAATTTGCCTACGTAATTATCCACGGATTACATTACCTGTAATGGATAATTACCTACGAATAGAATTCAGTATGTAATGTAAAATTTACCAACGGATTTTTATCCGTAGGTAATAGGCTTTTTTTGTAGTGAAAATAGAACTTAATATAACATTTTTAAACTTGATATATGATTCATCGGTTCAACAGTTTTCCATCCGCTAATTTTAAAATCCTACAAAAAAAATAATAATTAGTAAAAATATATAATTTAAGTAATAATTTATATTAATATATTTTTATTTCATTTTTACGTAACTATATTAATTATTAATAATTAATTAAGAAAATATATTAAACATTTATAAATTATATTAATAAAAACATTAATGAGATGTGTTCATGAGTGCCCCGTCAAAGCTAGAGGGAAAAGCAGAAGATTTCCTTTTGCAACTGAGGCAGGGACTTTATGGTGGCATGCTTATAGTGGCTGGTCAATAGTCACTGTACATGGGGCAATAATTGTCTACCCAGGAAAGTATAGTCCCTACCCTTTTCCCTAACCTGATGCAGATGTATCAATCATATTGGGTATGAAAGCCTTTACAGTTGCCCTGTCTCCTTAAATAATCAAATAGTACATGGCATTTTAAAGACTGGAAATTAACACAAGTTTTATTTATCTGTATGTAGGAGAATGGTGGAAGAAGAATGTCAAGAAGGTGTGCAGAAAATTTCATAAATTGTAGGGTCACCAACTAATGCTGATGCTATCACTTTAAATGGTCAACCGGGTGGTCTATATCTCCCTTGATCAAAATCACACTTCACAATCTTTATTGTTGTGGCTTCAATTTATTTGGTTGGATTTGACACGTTAATTACAATCATTTTCACTCTAACACAAAGTAATCTTTAATTTTCAGAAACATTCAAGTTAAATGCAGACCAAGGCAAGTTGGCCTTCTCAGATTGGTAAATGCTTCCATTTCCCAACAAAAGCTCATGGTCGTTGTGCTGATGATAGCAGTTACACCAAGTCATTGTCAGGTGACTACATTGTGTATTTCCGGAACTAACAATTGATGCATTAATCTATGCCAGCCAAGAGTCTAAGCACTAGTATATGGCTTCAAGGGCAGACTCGAGTAGGGTTGGTGTTCCCTTTTTTAACACCACAAACACAGCTATTCTCAAGTGAAGTGGGAACTATGCTCTACATTCCTCCCCTTCATTACCTTTTCTTTCTTTCCACAATGACACATGAACACAAGGACCCATTAAATACGATTCCATTGACCCTCCACTTTTAAATAGAGTGCAGTGCCTAAAAATGGCAGGGCAGCTATTAGATTCAAGGGTACCAAAATGAAACACCTTCTGAAAACAACAACCGCAGTTTGTTTCTCTCTGTTCTTCACGCAAACTTTTAATCTAAGTAAGTTTCCTTTGTCATTTGATTCTGCTCTTTATGCTAGGAGTTTGGTTCATGCACTACCTGCTTTACCGATTTTAGTGTGAATATGGTAAGGACTTGGATGAAAATTTGCATCTCCACCATAGGACATGCTCTACCCAGTTGAATAAAAAATTTGTTTGGAGTATAACTTTGTTGAATGTGATAAGCACAAAGCTAAGGCTTGTAGTTATGGTCCTATGGGATGGCATTTACTTACAATAAACTGTGTGAGTTATTGAACGGAACTGAGTCCATCTTTCTGATTTTTGTCTTTGCATTCAACTTCACTACAGTCGTGGTGTCTTTTTTATGTAATTATTAGTCTTAAGACACGTGCATGTTGAATGGACAAGATTGGATCTCACACGGTGTACCCATGTATGCTGTCATTTTTATGTGTTGTTCATTGACTTTAGCATGTCATACATGCACCTATAAATATCACAGCATTTTTTTATTGAAAGAAAATCTCAGCATGATATTGATAATAGATAAAGTAATGACTTCTTTGACACCTTATTTTTTTAAACACCAAATTAACATGCATTGGTCTTTTGTATTTCTCTTTTTATAATATAATATCATGTTATATTTATATAAAAAAGATTTCATTGCTCCTCTCTTATTCGATATCAAATAGGTTTCTGAGTGACTTAAAATTATTTTTGCAAATAAGTAGTATATACTAATGCTTGATCTTACTTTGTATTCCCGTATATCCATCCAACACTTAGTAAAGGTTGAAACAAAAATCATGAATTATATGAGCTTAGTGATTTATGATAGGACATAAATAATATTAAACTTTTATGAAAACAGTTAATTATTTTATATAAATAATATATTTTATGTTGACTTCGATTTATATAATTGAACATCAAATAATTTTATATTAATATAAATTTTGTATATATGATTTGGGTGAAAGGAACTTTCAATCTAAAGAAAGTGTGTTTTAAAAAAGTATAATTCAATAGATAGATGAGATGTAACATTTTATAAAAGATAATAATTAATACATACATAAATTTCACTCTAATATATCATCTTACATGTTTTGCTTTTACTTTTGGTGGCATTCGATGTTTATAGATAAAACTTGATAAGAAATAAGACTTTTGAAATTTAGGAAGAAGTAAAGAAAATAAATTATTTGAATAAAAACAAATAAATTTATTCCTTTTAATTTTTATATGGTCAGACAGAATTTAAATTAAATCGCTTATTAAACATGTGAAATCAAATTCACTAAACTAAAGAAATATTATTTGAAAGAAATTAAGTAAATATAGGAGGGGAAATTATGAGGTTGTATATGTCATTTGTAGGAAGATTTTAATTTCTAGTAGCATTATTGTGTGAATTGTGACCTAGACAAAAAAATAAATTGTTTATTCAGGAAAGAAATATTTTAGGATGTTTTTGGTGATAGTATGTTTCTCAACCGCTGGCACTTAAATTGTGAACCTCTAATATTCCTTGTTGGATAATATGGTCACAGTATTGTATAAATGAAGAATTTATGAAGCAGTTGCATCAAACAAATCATAAAAATTTATTCATAGTAGAAAATCCAGAAGCATGAACCATGATTGGGTAATTAAGTGGATAAAATCCATATTTAACGATTTTTAGGAAAAACTGATTTAGGGTTATTAGTGCTATCATACAAAACATTGCATAAGATGAGATAGGTATAAAGTATAGATTGAAGGAGTGTGAAAGAAGGGTGTACAAAAAGATTAAGTTGTGATTGTTTGATCTAAGTAAACATCACTTCATCAAATGCAGCAGATGATACAAATTGCAACTTGACAAAGCGATCCCTATGCACAAATGTAAATGAATATAATGATGCAGCGGACTTACAGGAGATGTAATCAGAAGGATATAGCACTTGAAGGAACCAAAAAGAAAAAAGGTAAGAAAACTTTTATAGTTAAAAAATAAGTCATAAATAAATCCATTCTTTTCTTTTCTTCTTTTTTTTTTCTTCTTAATTTACTACTGTGCCAGGTCACCTTGGACCAGATAACTCGACTGCATGCAGATTTTCGGTCGAGTCAACGATCCAGTCAGAATTGGGATGAGGGGCCAGCTCCACCTCCTGCCGGAGAACTTCCACCTTTTGCCACTCATCCCATCTTTCTGCCAAGCCATCACCTTCAAGCATTCTCACCACTTCCGACATCTTAGGTCTGTCCATAGGGGAACCTTGTGTGCAAAGCAGTGCAACCTGGATTAACTGTTCTACCTCAGCTTCTATGTAATTGTTTTGTAGATCAGGATCAACCAACATTTCAAGCTTTTTCTCCTTCAGAAGACCTTTTACCTGTGAAAAAATTCACCTCTATTAGATTTGGACATATATTACTATACTGAAAAGGGAACTTCAAAAAAGGAGAAAGCTTGTTTTGGAAAACACATCAGCAGATAATGCTCAACTACTAAAAATAAGCAACATAAACCAAAATATAATTGTATACTTAATAAAGAAATGTCAATATTCTAAATCATGCTTAGAGGAAGAAGAATAGTGCTTAGTTTGGATATGCAATATTATATATTTATTGTTTTATAAATTTTATATACTGCAGTGCATCTTGAACTTACACTATATTAGGAAATGGTCATATTTACATGTCAGATATATATCATTCGCAATACACATATTCTATGTGCATTAGAGATGGACACAATACAAAAATTGGTACTGCGGCTATCCAGGAATTGCATGAAATTAACTGCATGATAAACTATACCAAAAACAAGATATACTTTTACACTAAACATACCCAATCAAGCAGCATAACATCATCATCATTTGCAAGCCGGGCGAGGTCAAAAGCTCTCTGTCCAGTGATTAGCTCCAGAAGCATGATACCATAACCAAAAACATCGGTTTTCTCTGATGATTTACCAGTGGATAGGTACTCGGGAGCTATGTGCCCAATAGTGCCCCGTACAGCAGTTGTCACATGGGTGTCCTTGTAATCCATGAGTTTGGCCAATCCAAAGTCCCCAACAACAGCCTCAAACTCTTCATCCAGCAATATGTTAGCAGCTTTCACATCACGATGAATAATCTTTGGGTCACAATGATCATGCAAATATGAAAGACCCCTCGCAGATCCCAAAGCTATTCTTTTCCTAGTTGGCCAATCCAGGGGTTCTTGATGTGGAGGACGCTCTAAAATAAAGAAATAACAAAATTATAAGAAACATCGTATGATTGAGAAGATAACCAGTATGGGTGGGCCAATAATATTTACTGTAAGCACACCTTGGGGTTTCTTCTAGTTTGACTATCAAGCTAAACTACAATTTCCGTATAACAGCCTAGTTTCTTATATCTTTACTCTATAATCGCTTTTTGCTTTGAGCACTCACCAAAATAATAAACTTGATAATCTTTTTTCAAGCTGAAGTATAACAAATTTAAAATTTAATAGTAGAGTTAATGACAGTTACACCTGATTAAACATAAAGATGGCCAAAATCCAGGCTCTAAAAGGGTAAGTGACACTATGAGTTAAGACCTAAAAACAGTTAAGGATTTAGACTTAATGGGAGCTGTATGTTCCTGTATAAACCACAGGTGATGAATGTATATTTAACCAACTACGGTTGTAAAACTGCATAGGTTGTTCCATATTTTCATCATTCTCAAAGAACATGCCATAGCTTGAGCAGCCAACAACTATAATACCGTCATAAGCTTAAACTAAAGTAGAACTGTGGGAGAAATGGTAAATACGACAATGAGAACCCTGCCATACAGGATGGGGAGGGGGAGAGGGGCAAAGAAAGGAAGAAAAGAAATAAGATAGTCAAAAGGACTTGAACAGCTAAAAAGAATGAAACAGAAGATCTACCTCTTAAGCATGAGGCCACACTTCCGTTAGCCATGTAGGGATAAACAAGTAACCTTTCTGTTGGTGTCATACAAAACCCTCGTAGTCGGAGGAGATTTCTATGCACAGCCATGCTAATCATCTCTACTTCAGTCTGAAACTGAAGCTCCCCACCAGGTGTGCGTTCCTCTTTCAACCGTTTCACAGCCACCAATGAACCATCTGCCAACCGTCCTTTGTACACCTTACCAAATCCTCCCCTCCCAAGAATGTTCTTATTGCTAAAAGTATCTGTTGCAACTTGCAGTTCTCGTAGAGAAAACCTTTTAAGCTGTCCGAGATGAACTTCAGGATCCTCTTCAGCTGCAAACATACACAATCAAGTCAAATTAAATTCTTTAAACAAGTTCAAAAACTGTTATAGCCATCATTCAAGTACTGCTCACCAGGAACATCAAAGAAAAACTCTTGTGGTTTCCTTCTACGCCACCATGCAAATGCAATTGCAGGTGCAGCAAATAATAGAGCAGCACCAGCAGCAACTCCTCCAGCTATTGCTCCAGTGGCACTATTACCTCCTGAAATTAGATATAGAGGAAGATTGGATCATCATTGTTTCTTTTATCTTTATGTTGAAAATATCATACATAAGCATAGAAACATAAACCAACTCTAGAAGATATTAGAAGATATGACTGAACAATGATTTTCATTTCCAAATGGGTCAATAAAGAATTTAATGTTCAAAACTTGGCATCACAATCAACAGCAATAAAGGAAAACATACAACGTGCCTACATAAAATACTAGAAACTGTTCCACAGAGAACTGGAACATATCTTAAACACAACGAGTGAAAAACACAAATTCAGTCCCATGACACAACTAAAAATATTCATCTACATACATACGTCTGTATGATGTCAGCAACTATAAGCCGCACCCATGATAAAAAATTGAAACAGCCCTCAACATGTGATCGGTAAAAACCTTGATAACTAAAAGAGCAATTGCAACAGAAGGAAGATTACCCGGGGCAGAAATTGGAGGTGGAGGGACAAAAGGAGGAGGAGGAGAAAATGGAGGAGAGCCAGGACATGGGTGCCCAGTGACGGGTCCACATAGATCCAAGTTGTTTGCAAAACTGAGACAGAAAGCAAGTTCAGAAAGAAGTTTACTTATCATAACCAATGTGACAGTAACACAAATTTAAGTACGAAACCTGATAGGAGTGAATAATGAGAAGGAGCCATTATCGGGAACCACTCCTGACAGATGATTATTAGATAAATCCCTATATTTGACATAAATTGAGGGGAAAATATGAGCATTGCATACAAATAATAAAGAGAGAAATACTTAGCGCATTTTTAGATATAGTGGTACTCACAGAACTTGGAGAGCAGTAATATTAGTCAGCGACATGGGAATAGGACCTGATAAGCTGTTGTTGTTAAGCCGGCTATCCTTAGCCATAATAGGAGAAAAGAATTAAGATCTATATACTGATATCAAAATAATCAAGATTGAAACCAGAACAAGCTTTTATCCTTCAACAGAAAAATGATAGGGCTATTTACGTAATAACAAAATTCAGAATCTCCTCAGCATATCTAGAACAAGTATACTCACAGGAAACGCAATTTCGACAACTTGCCCAATGAATCTGGGATTGGGCCAGTGAATCGGTTCAGGTACAGATCCAAGCTCACCAAGTTAGTAAGATTCCCTAGGTCACTTGGGATAGGGCCAGTAATGTTATTGCTGTAAAGTTCCCTATTATGTAAATTTTACATAAAAAGGATCAGAAGAATAAAGATACTTAAATTAATATTAGTAAATTAGTATCTGACAAAAAAATTATAATATTTCGTGGAAATTCCATAATTAGTTTCAGGAGCACCCCATAATCTACATAAGCAGTAAAGACTAGTGTTACTTAAATAAATGCAAGGTAAAACAAGTTCATTTTTCTCATGTTTTCCAAACACACAAAAACTCAATCCACTTGGTTGACTTGCATTGCGAATTTAAACAGTAGAATACCATGTTCCCCGTTACAATATTCATATGAATAATCATTCCATTGATTAGACAAATGATTTAATGTGAGGATGGAGCAGCACACAGATAAGTATCGTTATCTAGTCCAGCAGTCTAAAAGAATTGTAAAACCAGCTGAAAAGGAACAGAAACCACATATTATGCCAACACACAACATGATCATCCAGCTGGCAATTGAAGATTCAACAGCCAAGAGAGTCACGTTAAATCATTTATAATCACATGTCCAGATTAAATAAGGAAAGTTAAGTAATAGTTGTCACATTATTAGCAATGCCCACACAGAAACTCAATGCTGAAAGAATAAAAAAACATTGGAACATCAAATCAAGTGATAACATACAGATACTGCAAATTCTTGAGCTGACCAAGCTGCGGAACAAGTTGACCAGACAAAGCAGCATTCCCCAGATCACTGACAACAGAGCAAAGTAAAGACACAAGTAACCATTAGAGAAGTCATCCTCAGTTAAAATAAACTATTTAGACAGAATTAACATATGTGGGATGGAAATCAAGGAACAAGCAGCTTACACTCTTATAACACTGTTATCATTGTTGCATGTTACATGAAACCATGTACATGGATTGACTAGTGTTGGATCCCAACTTTGCAAAACATTGTTAGGATCCTGTAAATTAGTCCTCAGACTATGCAAAGCATCTCCTGTTTCACAACACAAGAACATGCAATCAATCAGGAACTTTAAAGTTCAAAATAAGCATGTATATCAAATCCACAAAAATAATCATATCGGTAGTAACGTTGCATTATAAAAGCAGTTATAAATTGCAGATAAAAAAAATATTATACCATATACACGTCATGCACAAAAAAAGTAAGATTAGAACACACTTGAAGTGCCAATTAATGCAACACGATACACATGCAAACAAAATAATACACTTCAAGAACATACCATATAGGTTGGAGCAATACACTTCAAGCACAAAAACACAGATTGAAAATTTAGACAAGTTCACTAGTTAATGCAACACAACATGCACACATGTGCAGAAAAAATGCATTTCAAGAGCATAGCATATGTTGGTGAAATACTTTCAACTGTAGAAAATAGGATTGAAAATTACAGAGAAGTTAACTAGCTAATGCAACATACCAGCCATACATCCCTGCAAATTCAAAATTTACACTTTGAAAAATACAGAAAAATTTACCCAGTTAATGGAAATATGAAACGCAAACAAAAAAAAAATACAATTCAACAAGATAGCATGTAGGTTTGAAGTTGGAGGAATGCACCTCAAGCACAAAAACAGGATCGAAAATACAGAGAAGTTCACTAGTTGATAACATGACAGGCACTCATGCGCTCACAGAAACTACACTTGAAGAACATAGCATATAGGTTGGTTGGAGTTGGATCAACACACTTCAAGTACAAAAGGAGGATCGAAAAATACAGAGAAATTCACTCGTTAATCCAACACAACAGGCACTCAAGTGTGAATAAAAAATACACTTCAAAACACATCATGTAGATTGAGCAACACACTTCAAGCACAAAAAACAATATTGAAAATACAGAGATATTCACTGGTTAATACAACACCACAGGCGAGCGCGCACAAAAAATACTCTTCCCGAACATATCTTATTGATTGAAGTAAAACACTTTCAAACACAAAAAACAAAATTGAAAAATACAAAGTTTGCGAGTTAATGCAACCAGACTCGCGCACACAGGTACATTTTGGTCAGCCTGGTATATTACTACACTTTGCCTATATTCTAAACCGTCTAATAGATAACAACTAAGAATTTATTGACCAGAAGAGAGGTGAACGTAATCATGAAGGTCGGACACATTACATGATCGACACTGTTACTACGCATACAAGAGTGCTTGGTTTGAATTGCGGAAGGCATTGTCTTGAAAAGGTACTACAAGAATTAAGATGAGAAAAATCTCTGAGGACTTGTTATATACCAAAAATAAACAACGACTAAAAAGATTCCATAGGGTCACTTGTACAACAACCTTTCTACAAACTCACAAGCTAAGGGAAAGAAGATTGATTAAACATCAAAAGAGAGCAGTGCCAACGACAACATGAATCTTCTTCATGAATACACAAACCCCTTCCTATCCAAGAAGGAAAAGGAATCTGCTTCACCAAACTCAATAAAATCAAGGAAGCAACAAACAAAAACCAAAAGAAGCTTGAAAACAGTTCCCTCTTTCATGTTTTGTTTGACAAGGCATAAATAAATCAGCCACACAAACAATAATTTCATTCCATACAAACCTTCCATGTTAGCAGAAATCAGGCATAGTGGATGAGCCAGCAATACCCACCAAATGAAACCTAAAGCCATAAACTTCCTCTCCATCAAACTATGTAGCCAATAACCTTAGATCCAAACAAAACTTCACACCCCAATACAACATCACAAAACCACCCCCACTACTCTTCCTCCACCACCACTACTACCACAAACTCAAATGACCTCAAACCCTAGCTGCCAAATCTCCACCATTACCATCCCACACACCACACCCACGACCCGATCTCACCAAAATACACCACTTTTCGACTACCCCAGAAACTCAACCCCAAAAACACAAAACAAACTGCTCTCAAAAACCAAAAAGAATCAAAACATTTCCCCCATTTTTTATTTTTTTCTCTGCACGTTATGAAAAAATAAAAAACTTTTTTTTTTTTTCACTTTCTCTCTAGCTATCTTGGAAAGGAAAACACAGACACTATTTATCTTTCTCTCTCTTTCTCTGTCAGCTGGTGAGAGTGTAAGATTGTTATCTTTTTTGAGTGAGGCGTGGAGTGAGAGTGTAGAATAGATAGATTGAGAAAGGAAATGAAGCTGCCCGAACGGTGCTGCCCGCTGCCCGAACGCAGTCAAAAACGCTCTCGGCGAGATCGTGGAAAGTGACGTGACTCTAACATGGAGGGGCAAAACCCCGTTTTTTGGTCAAAATGCGAGTGAGTTTTGTGGGCCCAACATTACTTTTGTTTTGAGGGTGCTGCCACGTCACCATTTTTTTTTTTTCCTAAGATGCTTTCTTTCTTTTCCTCCTACATTTTACTTCTGCTTTAACCCCAATTAAATACTATTTTATTTTCAATAAAGTAAAATACTTCTTAAATGGGTGTACTTTTTTGAAGCATGTAAATTGACATTTAGAATTAATTATTTTTAATATAATAATAGATAATTTTACGCGTTTTTTTTTCTTCAAATTAATTTTACGATTAATGATGGAATTTTTTTTTGTAGTGATTAAGATTAATTTCTGCCCTTCAACGTGGCTTTGATTAACCCTAGCACTAGGAATGGCTCATGAGCCATCTTTTGTTTTCGTTTTAAAACTCTGGGAGCCAGTTCCGGAGGTAGTTTGAATAAATATTTTAATACTTTAAATTTTAAATAAAATATTTAATAAATTTCTATATAATATTTTTAATTAATATTCAGTAATAATACACTGATTTTAATTAACTCCAATGGGAGTATTTAGTATTTAATAATGCAATAAATATTACTGGTATTTATTCAAAAGATGACTAATTTATACAATTAATAAAGCATGTAGCCATAACTGTAGAAAAATTTGAAGTGTGATTGAGTCAACTCATGTGATTAATTTGAATAATAATTCATGAATGTGTGAATATAATTCTCTTCATGCCAAAACAGTTTTTTTCATTTGTTTTCTCAAAATCATAGCTTCATTAACTACTCATGTCTTTTAGTACACTATGAATTATTCATTTATTTTATCTTTCTTCACTTCACTGGAATAAAAACAAGAATGCAATCCCATGTATTACTCTGTCTTTATTACCATTAATATCACATCTTTTATTTCTTGAACGGTTGCCACTTGTGCGTGCATGGAGAGGACCATGAGAAAGCAATGATGAAACACCTCATCATGGATCAATTTCTTAATCTTTGTCGTTGAAAGTGATAAAGATTGTTTGGCATGAGTATGCGTCTATTGTTTTAGGTAAAATAAGATGCTTAATTCGTGGTTGATGCAAAGTTAGATAGATATGATTTGTTAGGCCAGGAAGAAAAATAATGAACTTGGAATGGAAAAAATTAGGTATTGATTGAATAAAAGGGGTAACTCAAACCCTCTCAATTTTATATTTATGAAGGGCCCACCTTATTCTTACAACTGAATTTCCATTTTATGCCATGAATCAAGATTATTCTGTGTTTTATATAAAGTTAGTATATTGTTTTTATTACGAATGATGGGTATATTTAAAAAATTATCAATTTTTTTAATTACATAATTATTGATGTCTTTAAATTGAAAGAGGGTATTGAAATTTAGCGTATGAGTGAATGATGATAACACATTTGACCAATCTTCTATATAAATGGAAAATATTAAAATTGGTAGGTTAGTCAAAGGCATGTTTGTGTAACGCATGAAATTATATGATATGATATGGTAGGTAACGCACGCACCGTGGTACTTTAGTTACTACAAAAAATTTCTTCAAACTTTCATTTCCTCAAATACTAATCACGTTGGTGTCTTACATACCAATTTCAAAACTTAATACATGTTATTCTTGCTATTTTTGTATTCATTTCAAAATTTTATTTAATATATATATATATATATATATATATATATATATATAATTTTATCACATAATAAATTATTTATTATAATTTAAAAAATATTTGTTAATTAATTAAATTAATCTTATTCTTTATAATATTTCACTCATACTTTATTTTTTGTCTTTTCTTAGTTCTAAATAACCTCAATTTGAATTCAATAATTTTGACTTCTTTAAACAACATTATTAACTTACCTGATAAAAAAATGCATGTGATCTTAAACAAAAAAAAATGAATATTTAATAGATATTTTAGCCAATGAATAAGCCCAATCCTTTACATTAATATCTGAAGAATAATGAGTGGCTAAGTTAACTATCTACATAGGCTATTCATGAAATTTTAAGAGTAATTAATGCTGTGTAAAACCTCCCTTGCCCAAAAAAATAAATAAATAAAAAAGTTGACTTGCTACAATTGGAAAACTTAGTACAATGCAACATTTTCATAATTGTTCAATGTCAATATCAGAAAGTGACACTCTTTTATTTTTATTTTTAAAAGTCTTCTGTAATTGTTCACTTAGCTACTATTAGAAAAGAAGATATATAGTACATTTATATTATTAGATTTTATTTAAATAAATATTAAAATAAAGGTAAATAACTTATAAAGTAACTATATAATTGTATAGCTCAAAATAAAAATTTCTCATGTTTCTAAACAAGGACTATATATTTTTGTGATATTTTTTTATGCGGATATATTTTTATTTATGAATTTATAAATTTTGTTGGTTTTAAAACTAACCTGTGTGATGATTTTTTTCTTGGTATATGATAGAGAATCGAACATGATTTTAGATAATTGTGTGTTGAACTCCGCAAGGATTTGTTACATAATTTTTTAAAGTGTCACGTGAACAATTTATCAAGGATCCTAAAATGTTTATTACCACTAATCAATATCAAATATTTTTCTTATCTTTTTTCTTTTTATTTACTTTTTTTATTTTTTTCTCACTTCGTCTTATTATTCAATTGAAAATAATAAATTAAAATTTGATAATATAAGGTTTTTTATTACTAAAATTGAATATATTAATATATTATATTTGAAAAAAATATTATATATGTTCCAAATATTATTATTGTTATCTTATAATTATTAAAACAAATTAAATATTTATTTTAAAGTTTTGTTTAATAAATATTTTTTAAAATTACTAATCTAACTAATTATCATAACTTAAAATTATTATAATTAGACATAATTATTAAATAAAAAATATATTTAATTTATAAATATTTCATTTTTTAAAATTAGATGAGTAATTATTTATTATAATAAAGTAACTTTAAATTAATTATTTTCATTATCATTAATAAAATTATTTATTATCAAAATAAATAAATTTATATATTGTCATAATAATTTTAAATGATCAGTTAGTTTTAATATTGTTTTTATAATAAATTTATAATATATTTTTATTAAATTTTAAGTAGTAATAAGAGAGAAAGGAGAGATAAAGATAGAAAAAAAATTGAATGAAAAAATAGAAAAAGTAAAAAAATCACAAAGAAAAAAATGTACAAATAAATAGTAAAAAAATTTATTTAGGTAAATAAATTTATATATGTTCTATTTAAGTAATTTTTCTTTTAAAATATTTTAAATTATGATAATTAATTATATTAATAATTTTAAAAAATATTTTTTAAAAAATATTTTTAAATGATATTTAATTTTTTCTCAATAATTATAACATAATAATAATAATAATATTATTAATAATAATAATTATTATTATTATAACATCTCAAATTTATCATATAATTTTTTTAATATAATATATTAATGTATTTAACTATAATATTTCTAAATTATTTAATTTTTTTTCAATAATAAAAAGAGACTTATATTATAAAATTTTAATTTATTATTTTTAATTGATTAATAAGATTAAATAAATAAAATAAAATAAAAAAAATGAATGAAAAAAAGAGATAAATAAAAAAGAATGTCAAATAAATTTATTTTTATTTATTGAATTTTATGTTTAAACAATAAATAAAAATTATTTAAATAATTTATTTTTTAAATGTATTATTTATGATATAGATTCTGATCATATGCATTTGCCTTCAACCAAATTTCAATGTTTCTATTTCATATAGTGTTTAAAAATAATAAAATTCATTTTGTTTATAAATACCGTCAAGTTTGTTAAATAATTATCTCACATTACCTACAAATGGTTTTATTTATTTATTTTTATTTTATCCAGCTCCAACTAATTACAATATTAATAATTAACGAAAATATATTCGTACGTGTATCCGAATTTTTATTATATTTTTATTTAAAATAATTATATATACATATATATTAATTTTAAAATATAAATATCTTATTTATTATAAAATTGTAAATGGTCAGAGACCACGAACATGATAATATTTTAAAGTAGAAAAAAATATATAATGAAAAAAATGATAACGTTTTATTATTTTATTTATTAATTTATATTCAACATGAAAAATGTATGAAATATATGATTGAAGGAACAGAAAAAAGAGAATAAATTTTTAATTAATTTTATTTACATTAAAAAAATGTATGATTCAATAAATGAAAAAAGAAAATATATAAAGTAAATAACTTATTAAATTAGTGAAACTAAAAAGCGATTATTTTTTATATATTGATATAAAATAAAATTATTAAAAATGGTGTTAAGATTTATTTTTATGTGAATGAAATATAAAGTGGAAAATCCTCGTAGTTTGTTTTGTTTGAAGGGAGTGATATAATAAAAGCCTAAAACATGGGAGTATGATATCAATTATCCTTATCAAATGTCAAATTGTGTCAGCCACGTTAGTAAAAGTTTAGGTGCAAACAACACTCTGTCCTTTCCGCCACATTATCCTCGATTCTTCTTCGGTGTTCTTCGCCATTATTTGGGGGCTTAAATTATGGAAAGCTTCTTCTCATGCTACAACTTTTTAATCATTTTTTTCTCTTTCTTTCTTTGCAAATTTGCCACCCCATCTTTCTTTTTTGGCTCCTGCTTTCTACAGATAAATGATTTCGATGGTGATCTTTTGGTGTGAAAGAGGTTGTACTGTACCATGTGACCCAAAGTCTCAAGTGGGGGCACTCACACTCTCCTACAATTCCCCTTCTTCATCTTCTTTCTCTTCTTCTAACCTTTACATTTTTTCTTCTCTTTTCTTCATCTTCAACATCTTGAAGGGAGTGTTTGATTTCACAAGACAATAAGATAACATAATATAATGTTAACGTATGCAGCAGTTGATGGAAATTTAATATCTTGTTGATTTTGATTCTAAGGATTAAATATAAAAATTATTTCATAAAAAAATATATTTTTGTAGAACACTGTTAATTTTATCATCTTCTATCTGAAAAAGAAGACATGTATTTCTATTTGAATTTTCTTTTTAATGAAAATAGAAAAAAAGGAACAGTATTAGATTTACGTTTATATGTGTCTCATAAATTCAGTGATTATGGAAATGATAAGAGACATAAATTTAGGTTAAATATAAGCTATCTGTTACAAAACTTAATCAAGTTCAAATTGACACCGAATAAGAAATGAAAACATTATAAGAAGAAGATTAAGGTGGAGTATGGTGTTGGATTGTAATGGCATTAATGATTGCAGAAGTACTTTTCTTAAAGGCACAACTTTGATGGCAACAACGCCAAAACATGCCAATAAGAACCATTATTTAGATATATATATATATATATATATATATATATATATATATATATATATATATATATATACATTAATTAATCAATAATTATTGAAGACTCTAATTGAAAGCTATTTTTGTTTTAATAAATTGTCCAATTAAGATTACACTCAGATTTAATATTTCACCGTATTGACACCGAAATGGGGTATCTGTGAATAATTTTTTTTTTCAAGTTTTTTTTTTAATATGATAATAAAATTTATTAACAGTACACGTGCATAAAAATTAACAATATCGAATAGGATGAAGACACGCAAAATAATTTTATATTAGTGTTTTTTTTTTAAACGAAAAAGTAGTTGATAAATTTTTTTAAAAAAAGTGAAGAATAAAAGATATAAATGTATTGTTGTGAGTGGCTCCAACGAGGAGGACAAAGAGAAAGGTTGAAGATTGAGGTGTTGGGAGAAAGAGACATTTTCGTAGTTCATAGTTGCTTGTTACATAACATGTACACATCCATCTATTTCTCTAACACCATCCAAATTAATTCCAAACCCACTAATTTTGGACTTTTATGTAAGTGGTTGATTTGGTAGAGAGGTACTTTTCCACTCCCACGTGTGTCACTTTTTTTAATTTTCTTTTTCCTTTCCAACTTCATGCATTGCAAATAAATAATGTTGCCTTCTGTTCTCTTCTGTACAAAAAACCAAATGGTCGTATTCACCACATATTCCTCTGAGGGGCCCATTAAAAACCCTTTTGCCTCAAACATGGACTGCTTCTCTATTTCAATCTTTGGGCCTAACCCAACCCCTCTTCATTTCCTCACACGTGTCTCTTCATTTTTTATTCTTTTTTTATTTATCCTTTAACAAACTTTTATGTGTAATTCACTTTTAATTTTTTATTACATTTAACATAAGTTTGGCGATGCTGGACTTATGTTTCATACTTAATTATTCATTCTCATTTTTGTGGTCTTAAAATTTATATAACTTTTCTGCTGAAAATATTAAATACTAAAAAAAATAAAATTTGTCGTATCATTTTAACCTTAAAAAGGTTTACCTTCTCTTTCAACACTGATGAAGTTTAAAATAATATACGTTTACATTGGGCTTCGCAATCAAGAAAATGGGCTAGGGCCATATTAATTTGTCAGATATATAAGTAAATAGTTGGCTTTTGCTTCTGCACTCATTATTTCTTCCTGCACCCCATAATTAAAATAAAGCCCATTTTATTTTATCATTTATCTTAATCTTCATCTTCATAATATATTCTATATTAACTTTTTAGGAAACATATTCTAGAATACTTAATTTAGAATGAATTTTTGGAACACTCAATAATATCTGTTTTAGAATTCAACCTCATTTTTATAATATTATTTTATATTGAACAATTTGATTTTAATATAGAAACATATAATTCATACCTAATATTAATAATTACTTATTTATAATTATTAGAAAAGATTTTTAATAAAAATAAGATACTAAAAAAATCAAATAACCAAAAGATGAAGTGCTGAAAAATAAAGATGTAAAAATTATACATAAATAAAAAATTAGAGTAAAATATAAAATTATAAAAATATATTTTAAATATTTAACTTGAGTATGGAATTAAAAAAAATTATAAACCTAAATAGTTTAGCAAGCGTACGTTACATCAAAGCTCGTGCATTGGGCCTGGTCCCTAAATTATAAATATATTGTTAATTTTATTTGACAGTTATTTGCTTTAAGAAATCGATTTCATAATTTTTTTAAAACAAAATTAAACCATTTTTTCGTTTCAAATAATACATGTAATATATCAGAATCTAGAAAAAACTTGATCAAATGAGCTCATTTTAATACTCATCGAGGTTTTTTAAAAAAACAACTCACTGACTTTTTTTTTTTTTGCATGGTTAAAAATTAAAATAAGAATGCTATTTTTTCAAAATAAGATTTTATAAAATATTTTTAAAAAAGGTGTTGAAGATGATTTATTTTTATATAATTTTAATAAAAGGATAACAGTTGGTATCTTAATGTAAAACCTTTTTACAAATGGGCTTATTTTTAACAACTAGTACAAAAATAACTAAAAGAGTAATCCTTTATCTTTATGTTTTTGCCAGTATTATTTTTCTGCCCATAGTTTTTTCAAACTTCATATATATAATTTTTTAATTTAATGCAGACTTAAATAATTTTCTTTTCGTCTTAAATTTAAAGATTTTTCTCATATAGTCCTTGATAATTTTTCTTATTTCGATCTTCAATATTTTTGTTTACTTTATTTTGTTTTTTTATAGTTTAATGATATATGTTAAATGATGAAATGTCCTTATAATTACATATCAACTGTTAAATAGGATTAATATGTTTACTTTTTTACTCGTAATATTTTTACATGTGTTTTTAATATTTTTATTTGAAGGAAAAAAATAATCAATATGATGCAAATGTTGTTGTTTTGTTTTAGTTAAGGTTTATATATATGTTTTCTATATTTCTTTCTTTCAAAATTCTTTATTTGAGAGTGAAATTGACAAAAAACCAAGAATTAAAAAAATAAAAACAAAAACTACACGGATCTTCGTTTTCTTTGAATTTAAACATTGAATAAAAAAAACCAAAAGAAATAATATGTGCAAATCGAAACTAAAAATAAATGACATTATTTTCGTTATATTGATAAATTTAATTCTTTCAAGAAATTTACATCTCATCCTACTTAAGCATATTTACATGAATAACTCATTATTTGAATACTATAAATAAAAGATAGATATTTTTATTGGGCAAAAAATATTTTTAATATAATAATTATAAAAAAATATGTATTTTATATAATTAAAATATTTGATTTGATTTTAATATCATATCAATTACTTTGTTAAAGTATCTTTTTCCAGAGTATATCTTAATAAATAAAGTTGTTAATGAAATAGAAAAATATTTATATATGGTTTTATAAATTTAGGTTATACTCCCCATATAGGGTAATTATAAGTGTAGAGATTTTGTTAAAAATAGGAAAAGAAAAATCTCAAAACTAGAGTTGTTTATCATTGAAGTTGGCACGCATGTCATGGCGTGTGAGATGAAGGGAGAGTTAACCACGTGGATGTGGGCCTCATACTTTGTATGACCAATATTTCATATCAGAGGACAGTGAAAACGTGGGAAGTAATTGAAAATGAGATTAGGTGCAATAAGGACAACAACATTCATACAATTCCTTTCCCTCAGTTAATGCTCAACACTTATCACTCTGACAACTTTACTGGAGTAGGTACCATGCAATTCAAGAACATAACTTTACACTTTCACCTATTTTTCTAAATCTTTTCATACCAAGTCTTCTGTTCTTACACTTCCACCTCTGCTGTAGTACTTTATTTAAAAGGAAAAATATTTATGGACACTTCTCTTGTAGAATTCGGCATTAATGATTTGGTTGAGAAGAATTTGAAAGATAAAAGAAATAAATGAAAATAATTCAGAATTGTATCAGTAAGAGAGTTTAGAAATGGTCGAATCTACCATGTTGGTTTTGTTATAAATTATTTTTTATTTATTTATTTCCTTATAATACATGAACCTATACAAGTTTTGGAGAAGGGACTGCATTTATAAGCGGGTGGTGGGAGGTAACAGAAACAAACAAGCACTGAAAAGCAGAAGTTAAGGTAAAGAAGAATGGAAGGGTCATCATCACCATCGCATGAAGAAGAGAGAAGAGCCACATTCTATGCGTACCATCCATGCTATTTTCTTCAAGAAGCACTCAGGGCTCTTTTGAGGTGTCTTGGTATTGAGTCTGGATCCTCAATGTGTTCACAGGCAAAACAAGAGAGAAGCTCACTGCCACAAACTCATGCTGCTGCAGATCCACCATCCACAACAGAGCAAACCATTGTATGTTACCCTCTCTCTCTCTCTTTGTAAATACATAAGTGTGTGTGTTTTTTATCAGCAAAGCAAGCATGTATTAGATAAGCCATACAAAGGGGTAACCAATTCCATGTACATACTATGTAAACCATACGACTAGACAGACCATTGAGAACAAAGAAAAACCCTGCCTTGTAGTAGCTAATGACTATCAAGATTAAATTTTATAAGGTCAAACGCTAATTGCTATAAACATAATGTTGTTTGTAAGCATATAATCCAGAAACTTTGTTTTTTTTTTTTTTTCTCATCAATATTGGGCATCATCACCCCACTAGAACTGAACTCCAAGCCACTTGTGGCACTGTCTCTAGTAGACAGTGAAGACAAGGTGCATGGAAACATCATAGCGGGGAGTAATAATCCAAAACACAAACCCATTTAATTTTTTGTGCTACTGACCAAATTCTTAAAATACATTATGTAGAATGCAAGTTCAATAGCAAAGCGTGGTGGTAGTCGAAGGTCTCCAATTAGCCACGGATCAGGCCCTCAGCATAATTAATATATGCCATGGCTCTGCACTTGGATGTTTTGTACCAGTTCAACTTCTCAGCTGTCAGTAAGCTTCTTCCTGTCATCAAATCTCAAATCCCATTTAACCTTTTTCTTTTCTAGATATCAAAATCTTTGCATTTTAAACTAGAAATCGGGTTAATTAGCAAGTCTTTTGTCTGCAGGAACTTTGAAGATGTGGTATTCGAAGGTCAGGACTTACTCTAGGACCAGCCAGACCTTCAGAATAAATGAAAAATTGTGCTGGATTTCCTTCTTAGTGTTTATCTAAATAGAAGCTAGTTGCCATAGCTTTGCTTTCTCTACCTATTTATTCATCCTTGCTTTCCTACTTTACCATTTTGAGATAAGAGTTGAATGTGTGTGTGAATTAAATGTTTATGCAGATAGACAGAAGAACTGACCTGTAAATTCATATCAGTATTTAATTGCTAGCTTGTGCCCGAGCCGGACAATTTTCAGCTTCATATACAGCGCCTGCAAGAGATTTTAATTTTAGCATCGTAGTACTATATATCTTATTTTGTGTGTCAACTTTAATGAATATATAAAAATTGTGGCACCAGTTTTTTCCTTCATAAAGGAGGGGCTACACAGAAGACGAGACATAAGTGGAAGCAACTTTCTACCACAACAAAAAACGAGACAATGAGACTATGATGTCTCAAGTACCGGCAAGAAGGGTGGTGTGTCAAACCAGGGCCATGGTATGGTACAAATTATGTTTCTTTTATTTGATTAGTATCATTAGAATTGATGGAAAATGGTAATATCCCATTCCCATTTTCTAGGTATTGATAATTGTTTTCCACAACAATGAATGAAGAAAAAAAAAATGAAATTGACTAGGTTGATGCCCCTCAATTTTTTATTATTTTATTTCTCACTATTTTTTTGGCATGAAACCTTAGTTTTTTATTTAAAGCCTTGTTTTCTGTAGCTTAACATTTAGGTTCACTATTCCATTTTTTGAACTGTAATCAATTACTCCGCTTTAAAATTTTCAATAAAAGAAGAATAAGAGGAGCTTTTGAGTTAGATGCCGCCAACGTTTTTTTTTTTCACTTCGTTTTTGTATTGCGGGTAGTAAAAGTTGTTCTCTTTTATAATATACAAATGTTAGAAATTAATTTTTAATACATTCTTTCCAAGTTAAAATTTATTAGAAGTTATAAAATTTGACGGGTCTTATCATTTATTTAAGGATTCTCATCTTAATTTTGGAATCTTAAATAAATTATAATCAATAAAAATATGTATTTATAGTACTATATTCTTTATTTTGGATGATATATATTTTCTGGATGATATAATTTAGGTTTATTTAACTGTTCAATTCCGTAAAATCAGATGATTTTAATTTTGTTTTTATTTATTTATTTATATCTAAGGTTAGTTTTCTAGTTAAGTTTAATGGTGGGTGATAATATCATTGTGAAACTATGATGATACGATAACACCGTACAAGTAATTGAATATGTAGAAATTTTGGTAGAAGCCATGAAGTAAATATTGCTGGATATACAAGGAGAAAAAAAAAATTAGAATTATTGGTCCTACAGCTAGTTGATAAGGGGAAGGCCTTTTAGGCTTCATGGGAATACCAAAAGCTAAAAAGAACAGTTAACAGTGTTAGAAAAGCTTTGCAAAATGGAAGCAATAACCAGAGATTCATCTGTTGGGAAAAATATGCTGAATCTTTCCATATGGTCAGATCTGTGAAAGTGAAATAAAAGCGGAATAATTGTACACACAAGTTGATAACGGAGTTCGGCCAATAATGCCTACGTCTTCGGACTACTACAGATCTCTTTCTGGGAGAAAAGAAAAATACACAAGTGTTTACAAAACACTCCCAAAACACTCACAACTCACAATCCAATTACACCCAGAAGCTAAACTAAAACTCTCTAGTTTTTCTGCCTCTCACTGGTGCCACTCTTTCTTCTCTAAGAGAAGTAGTATTTTGTGTGGGATGGGATACTCTTGCTTGTAGGGAGAAGACCAATTTATAGCAAAAAATTGGCACTGTGCATTACATTAAAATATGTCCCATGAGCACCTCATGGTTACATAAAAAATTTGGCGACCACCCTTGCCCACTTTCTTTGACCAATTGCGACCACCCTTGCCCACTTTCTTTGACCAACAATCTCCCACTTGAGGACCGATTTCAATTTGTCCTCACACCTTGATCAATAGTAGTCTTCTCTTGTCTGTTATCCTTGTAAGCTAACCGAAGTTGAGCATAACTTCGGTTTGTCAATAGTCACCACCTTTGTTAGCATATCTCGCTGGGTTCTTACTTCCCACAATTTTCTTCAATGTTAGCATCTCATCCTCAAGTAGAGATCCGATGAAATGATAACGTATGTCGATGTGTTTGGTTACGGAGTGAAATGTCTGAATTTTTTGTCGGATGTATTGCACTCGACTATCACCGTGCAAAACACTCCTTTCTTGAATGAATCCCAACTCGCCAACAATCCTTGAAGCCATATCAATTCTTTACTGGCTTCGTCACTGCTACATACTCAGCCTCCGTAGTGGATAAAGTAACAATCTTACGTATCCGTGACATCCAACTAACAGCTGTAGTTCCAACGAGTAAACACATACCCAGTGGTGCTTCTTCGGTGATCAACTTCACCTCCAAAGTCCGCATCTACGTAGCCACTGCAATTTTAGATCTCCTTTTCTAAAATACGGACATTTTTCTGTTGTGCCTCGTAGATACCTCGGAATCCATTTGATCTGCTTCCCAATGAGCTTTTCCTGGATTTGACATGAATCCGCTTACAACTCCCACTTGCATGGCCAATGTCCGGCCTCGTACGGACCATCGCGTACATCAAACTTCCAATGGCTGAAGCATACGGAATCTTAGCCATTAACTCTTCTTCTTCCTTTGTTTGAGGAGACCGATCCTTGGATAGACGAAAATGGCAAGCCAAAGGTGTATTGACTGGTTTGGCATTGTCCATGTTGAATCTCTCGCAAAACACGGTTGATGTACTCCGCTTGAGATAACTGCAAAACTCCTTTTTGCTTATCTCTCGTGATTTGCATTCCAAGAATCTTCTTTGCTTGGGCCTAAGTCCTTCATGTCAAATTCTTTTGACAACTGCTTCTTTAAGTTTATGATCTCATTCATATCTCGAACCTCGCTACTAGCATATCATCAACATAAAGTAGCAAAATGATATAACTGGACTTATACCTCTTGAAGAAACAACGAGTGATCGGCGTTGCACTTCGAAAACTCTCCTTGTGCATGAAGCTTTCGAACTTCTTATACCACTGTCTTGGAGCTTGTTTCGGGCCATACAAGCTCTTTTTCAATCTGCACACCAAGTTCTTCTTTCCTTCGAAAAACCTTCAGCTGGTGCATGTAGATCTCCTCATCTAAATCTCCATGAAGAAATGCGGTCTTCACATCTAATTGCTCTAGGTAGAGCTCCTCACTAGCCACAATACTTAACACGATCCCGATAGTATTGAGCTTTACAAGCTGGAGCAAAGATTTCGGTGTAGTCGACTCCTTCTTTCTGCTGAAATCCTTTGACGACCGGTCGAGCTTTGTATCTCTTAGAACCATCATGGTCTTCCTTCACTCGATACACCCATTTGTTGTGAAGTGCTTTCTTTCCCATAGGTAACTTGACTAGTTCCCATGTCCGATTTGAGATTAAAGACTTCATCTCGTCTTTCATGGCAAGCTCCCACTTGCTAGCATCCGTGGCTTGACAAGCTTCAGTATAATCTTCGAGGCTCCCTCCATCGATCAACAACATATAGTCCATGTATCTCCTGTTAGGCACATGAGGCCGAGAAGACCTTCTCAATACGGGAGTTGGAGTAGGAGGTTACGCTTGCACATCAAGTTCTTCAACCGATTCCTCTAGCCGAGGACTCCTCATTATAGGACTTTCACGGGATATCTTCCACCTCTGCATAAACCGGCCCACTCGCTTCGAGTTGCTGGCATCTGTATTATGCTTGTCCTTGTACATCACTCTTTCATTGAAGATTACGTCTCCGTTGCGGATCATCTTTTTGTTTTCATCGTCCCATATGCGGTAGCCAAACTCATCTTCACCATAACCAAGGAAAGTACATTTCTTTGATTTTGGATCAAGTTTGTTTCTGCCTTGATCAGCGATATGCGCATATGCTACACGGCCAAAAACTCTAAGATGTGAGAGTTTTACCTCTTTTCCGCTCCATACCTCTTCCGGTATCTTGTGTTCCAATGGTACCGATGGACTTCGGTTGATCAAGTAAGCTCGCTGTGTTGACTGCATACGCCTAAACTGCTTTGGTAAGCCTGATCGCACACGCATGCTTCGGCCCTTTCAGATCAACGTTCGATTCATACGCTCAGCTACACCATTGTGTTGAGGCGTACCGACACGGTTCTCTCCATTCTGATTCGTGCTCATAGCAAAACTTCTTGAATTTGGTGTCTACATATTCACCACCATTGTCGGATCCGAGCTTCTTAATCTTCAATCCTGTCTCATTTTCCACCATAGCTTTCCATATCTTGAAAGCTTCAAATACTTCGACTTATATTTCGGAAAGTAAACCCATACCTTTCCGGAGTGATCATCAATGAAAGTCACGAAGTAATGCTTCCCACCAACGGATGGGACGGTCGTTGGACCCCAAACATCGAGAATGGATGAGCTCAAGCTTCTCTTTCTTTGGGGTTCTTTTACTTGTCTGAAAGCCGACTCTCTTCGCTTTCCAAGTATGCGATCTTCACACATGTCAATATCTACTCGATCGAAGACCTGGTAATTTTCCTCTCGAGTGCATGACCTTCATTCCTTTCTCACTCATATGTCCAAGTCTTTGGTGCCATATGTTGGAATTTTCATTTGCTTGCAACTGCAATCAAATGACATGCTCCTGCAGTCTTGTAGAGAGTTCCACTCTTTTTGCCTCGAGCAATCGTCATCGCACCTTTTGAGATCTTCCATTCATCACCATGGAAGATTGTCGTATAGCCTTCACTAGCTAAGCCGACCTACTGAGATTAAGCTCTTTGTCGAGTCGGGAATATGTCCGACATTTTTCAATTCCCATACGGACCCATTCGAGCTTAATCCTTACTCGCACCTTTGCCTACAATCTCACATGATTGTTCATTACCAAGGTAAACCTTACCAAGGTTTCCGGGAACATAATTCTCCAACAGTTCCTTCGTGAGGTAGCATGAAAAGATGCTCCGAGTCTAACACCCAAGACTCCTCCCTGCCTTCAAGAGAGCATATCAACGCCTCATCTTTTCCCGAGGTGGAGGCAACGTTTGCTTCGTCCTTTGCTCCTTGATTCTTCCGTGCACTCTTGCACTCGGTTTCGAAGTGTCCGGTCTTCCCACAATTCCAACACTCGATCGTTTTTGAGTTGTGGGAACTACGATGATTCTCGGACTTGGACCGCCTTGTCCTTTGATTTTCCATGTCCAATTTCTTTGGTTGAACTTCTTCCTCTTGACTCTGTATGCAATGCGAAGAGGTTGATGCTTCACCCGACTCTCTCCGTCGGATCTCTTCGCTGAGAACCAAATTTTGAACATCATTAAATCTTAACTTATTGTTTCCCGATGAGCTACTCACAACTCGTGACCGTAGCATTCCAACTCTCCGGTAGGGAAGACAAAAGTATTAAAGCCTGTACTTCATCATCGAATTTGATGTCAATAGAACTCAACCGGGTTGTTACGGTGTTGAGTTCATTGAGATGATTTGCCACCGAAGCACCTTCGGACATCCGCAGGTTGAACAATCGCCTCATCAAGTGAACTTTGTTTGAGGCCGATGGTTTCTCGTACATGTTGGAAAGAGCCTTCATGAGATCCGAGGTCGTCTTTTCTTTCACAATGTTGAAAGCAACATTACGGGATAATGTTAGACGAATAACTCCAAGAGCCTGTCTATCAAGGAGTCTCCATTCTTCCTCTTTCATGGTTTCCGGCTTCTCCCCGTGAGTGGTTGATGCATCTTCTTCCGATACGGATAATCCTCTATCCGCATCTTCCGGAAGCCAAAGTCTCGTACCGTCGAACCTTTCGATTTTCATTTTTCCTTCGTCTGCAGCCATCACTCCAACTCGATCCGACTTATCTGCCTGGATCGTTTCGACAATTCTTGTGAGCTACCGTGTTTCAGAACACGACTGCGGGCAAATTTGTAACGCCGACAAAATTTGCACTATTCACGTTTTCACTATTCACGGAATAGTAACTTACTATTCATATGAATAGTAACACCACAAGAATTACGGAACTAACAACCGAGCTTCGATACCAGCTTGTTGGGAAAAATATGCTCGAATCTTCCCATATGGTCGGATCCGTGAAAGTGAAATAAAAGCGGAATAATTGCACACACAAGTTGATAACGGAGTTCGGCCAATAATGCCTACGTCTCCGGACTACTACGGATCTCTTCTCGGGAGAAAAGAAAAATACACAAGTGTTTACAAAACACTCCCAAAACACTCACAACTCACAACCCAATTACACCCAGAAGCTAAACTAAAACTCTCTAGTTTTTCTGCCTCTCACTGGTGTCACTCTTTCTTCTCTAAGAGAAGTAGTATTTTGTGTGGGATGGGATACTCTTGCTTGTAGGGAGAAGACCAATTTATAGCAAAAAATTGGCACTGTGCATTACATTAAAATATGTCCCATGAGCACCTCATGGTTACATAAAAAATTTGGCAGCCACCCTTGCCCACTTTCTTTGACCAATTGCAGCCACCCTTGCCCACTTTCTTTGACCAACATCATCATCGCCATCGAAATCAGCATTCATCTCTGGACAAACTCCACCACTTGATCCAACTCCGGGGTAGGTGGTGGCGGTGGAGGAGGCAGTGACATAGGAGTTGGTGGAAGAGATACAAAAGGGTAATGAAAATTAGTTCGAGCATTAATGCCACAAATCTTGATAGATGAAAGATCATAGGCTATAGCAGCCTCTTCAGCAGTGTCAAATGTGCCTAGCCAGTATCTCTCTTTGGTATAAGGGTTCCTAATCTCAGCAGCATATCTTCCCCACGCCCTTCTTCTCACGCCAAGATACATTGTAGATCTCCTAGAGGTTCTCCTAATGGGGTTTTTGTAAATCAATGGTGGAAGGTTTTCCATTGGCCTGGTCTTGGAAAGTTGAGCTGTTTGAGACATAGAAGGATGGAGTTGATAGTAAGTATATATAGAAGATTGAGGAGGATATATAGTTTAATTGGTGAGATTTATATATAATTAGTCCAAGTTCCAGTGTAAGCATGTGGAAGAGGAACAATGTAGGATGGTGCAAGGAAGATAATGTGTTAATATGATATAATATTGGGTGGAGTGGGGCAGGTAAGAAGCATATATAGCTATCATGGAGTATATAATTTTCAATTTACTCCTCATTTGTTTCTCTAATGGCGGTTTCTTCTCATTCATTTCCCTGTTTTCCTGGCATCTGACATGATTAGAGTCAGCATAATGCTGAAACCAGTGCAACTGCTGATGTATTGCCACCTTAAATTTGCCAATTGATTTCTCTCTCTCTCTTAATTTTTGCCAGATTGATTGATGAAGAATCAATTAAACAATTTTTTTTTAAACTGTCTCACCTTGTTGGCATGATATTATTTTGGTGTTTAAAAATGAAAAGGTGTCGATGTATCTTCTTCACTCAGATAACAAAGTGGCAATATATATAATAAAGAATAGAGAATTTTTTTTGGTTATGTCTACATGATTTTATGGTTCATGTTTGTGAAAAGTTGGACGGTTTTAAGGTAAGACTTCGTTCAGAAGTGAATCATGACTTTTTTGGGAGGCAGAGAGCATCATGTATTTTTAAATCTTCATATTGGAAATTGAGTTGCTCATACGTACGATGTGATATATAATTTATATTACATTAAATTATTAATTTATGTTTTATATAAATTGATTTGGGTTAAATCAAGATTTCATAATTAATAGTTATAGGTTAATCATCATGTAATTGCTCATTATAATTAATTCCGTTTTATTTATTATTATTATTGTTTTTTTACACAATATAAAGAGATACAATTTTGTAGTCCATACTTTAATTGATCCAAGGAGTCAGATTTGTTTATCATTAATGAACCATTCGTGTACGCAAAAGTTAGATTTTATTTTGTTTAATATAAATCACGCGTTATAATTGAGCTATTTTCTTATATAAAAAAATTTATTTTACATTAAAAACACTGCTTCAACGAATGAAGAGCGAAGGAATTTATTTTATTGATATATTCAAAACAACGTTATTACGTTAACATAACTTAGAGAAGTCAACAAAACATCAACAACATAACCAATTTCTTCTAACAATTTAGTTCTTTGACATACTAGTTTATTGAAAACAACGTTAAGATGTACATTCATTGATTTAATTTTGAATTGTACTGCGTACACAAGTGTTAGAATTAATTTAATTAATTCATTTCATTACGTGACTCATATGAAATATAATAATAGACCCAAATGTGATTTAATAAAATATGAGGACCTATTTGTTATTATGTGAAGTCAGAATAAAATAAAGATAAAATAAAATATTAATTTACGGTAACCAACTTGATGGACGTTGGTTAATAAAAGGGATTAGGGTTCTGTCTCTGGCCATAAGGTTTTTTTCACGGTAAACCATCAAGAAAGCGAAGCGTGAGAAGAGAAAGAAAGACAAAGAGATAGATTGGGAAAAGGAGATAAGAGAACGAAAAGATCAAAGAAAAGATTCTCATGGATCAAGGTTATTCTTCTTACTATGATTCATGTATGTAAAATTGTGAAAATCAATAATCTAAAGATCCTGTAGAGTAATTTTCTATAATGAATTAAGAACGTAAGAAAACTACGTAATGTCTTACAATGAGCATTTTATGGAATTAATTCTAATAATATATAGTTGTTGTGAATAATTTGCAAACCTTATTCTACACTTTATAATATGATTCCTTTTTAGGTTTACTTGATACACAATGCATTCCAACCATAACACAGGTTGAGGTCGAGACTATACATTTTTTTAGATGCTAATAAAAATATCTCGTATATTATAAATTGTTATTAATTTAAATGCATAATTAACTAACTTAAATTTCAATAATTTAGGAGCAAATTGACTCATGTATACCTATATACAAAGTAGAAACCTTTAATGAAAAGTCATAATTAAAAATAACAATAAAAACGGCAACAATTATTTTGATTAAACCATCTTAACTATTCAGTGGATAAGTTAGTAACTCATTATGGGTTTTAAGTAAAGTTGTTGTTGCAGTGTTTTCAAGAAGCTCACTAAATAATATACGTTTCCTTCAACTCAAATTGCCTAACGAATCACTCTTAAGTTTCTTTGCACTTTCTTGATACACATGTGACAGTGAGGCCGCACCAATATTTAAAGGCTATAACTTTGTTTAAATCTTGCCAAGATACAAAACCTTTTCTGCAGAATAGTTTCATATACATAATCTATTAGCCGTAGGATTATAATAGGAGTTGCATAGCATTGTCTGTCATGAAAATGTGGTTTGGCAAGAAACTGTACTTAATAGTTCTGTGGTGTTTTTCCTTCATAATTCTTAGTTCCCAAACACGGAGTCATTACAGTTTTGTTGTGAGTCGTCACATCCTATCATTTCCTAATACTGTAGCAGTTAGTTGACAACATATAGAAGTTTTACAGTATGCTTATTAAACTCTTATTATTTTTATTGTTTTCTTGTATTATTTCTTTTATAGTTTCTTATGCATAATTTTTTTTTTCATTAAAATGTATTTTTTCAAACTTATCATTTAAAATATTTATACATTAAAGCACATGTTTATTCACAAAGAATTTTTAATAAATAATCATGAAATAGTTAAACCACTGGATGTTAACTAGTGAGTTTGATTAACTTGCAGGTGAGAGAGGCCCAGTACACAAGATTGTGTTCCACAAAAAGCATATTGACTGTGAATGGAGATTTTCCAGGACCAACAATCAGAGTCCACAGAGGAGAAACAATCTTTGTTAACGTTTATAACAAGGGAAACTACAATATCACTTTACACTGGTATTGAATTTTCAATCTTAACTACTTTAATGACCTATGGAAAATATAACACTATGGATGAAACTTAATCAAATGCCTACTAACTACAACTGATTTATGGAGGCATGGAGTGAAGCAACCAAGGAATCCATGGACAGATGGTCCTGCATACATCACTCAGTGCCCCATCCAACCTGGAAGAAAATTCAGACAAAAGTTGGTTTTTTCATTCGAGGAAGGGACCGTATGGTGGCATGCTCACAGTGACTGGGGAAGAGCCACTGTCCATGGGGCTATCTTTGTTTATCCAACCAAGAGTACTCCCTACCCTTTTCCCCAACCTCATGCAGATATTCCCATTATATTTGGTACGAAAAAAATTGTTCTGCTTCCTTTTGATTTGACCAAATAGCTAGAACATAATGATAGAAACATGGTTAAAAATGTCACAATGTATATTTATTCATTCATATGCTTGCAGGAGAATGGTGGAAGAGTGATGTCAACGAGGTCTTCACTCAATCTATTGAAACCGGAGGAGCCCCAAACATATCTGATGCTCTTACCGTAAATGGTCAACCCGGGGATTTCTTCCCTTGCTCAATGACAGGTAGTCATGAATTATAGAATGGTTATTATAAAATACAATCTATTATATGAAAGTCCACAAACATAGTGTCAACTATTTCTTCTTTCAAATATTTGTATATCTTTGAGGTTAAGCTTTAAACGCCACACTTTTCCTTTTGATTTGCAGAAACTTTCAAAATAAATGTAGAGCAAGGCAGGACTTATCATCTCCGTGTTGTTAACGCGGCAATGAATCTCATTCTCTTCTTTTCTGTTTCCCAACACAACCTCACTGTTGTCGGTGCTGATGGTTTATTCACCAAGCCATTGACAAGGGATTACATTTGCATATCACCTGGACAAACTATGGATGTATTATTGCATGCCAACCAAGAACCTAATCATTATTATCTGGCCGCAAGGGCATATTCTAGTGGGGTTGGTGTTGCCTTTGATAACACCACGACCACTGCTAGAGTGGAATACAGTGGCAATTACACTCCACCTTCGTCTCTTTCATCACCTTACCTTCCCAACTCTAATGACACAATTTCAGCTTTTGACTTCATTACAAGCTTGAGAGGTTTACCTGGGAGATACCCCCGCCGGGTCCCAACAAACATCACAACTCAAATAGTGACCACTATATCTGTTAACACTTTTCCATGCCCTAATGGCAGAACCTGCCAGGGACCAAATGGAACCATTTTCGCTGCTAGCATGAACAACATAAGTTTTGACACCCCCAACATTGACATATTAAAAGCCTATTACTACCATATCAACGGGGTATACAAAACGGGATTTCCCAGATTTCCACCTTTTATATTTAACTTCACTGCAGACTTTTTGCCTCTAGTGTTGAATATACCAAAGCAAGGGACTAGGGTTAATGTGCTGAATTATGGTGCAACGGTTGAAGTTATATTCCAAGGGACAAACGTTGTTGCAGGGATTGACCATCCTATGCATCTCCATGGGTTCAATTTCCATGTGGTTGGATATGGGTTAGGCAATTTCAACCAAAGCAAGGACCCCCTTAATTTCAATCTCATCGATCCTCCTTATTTGAATACAGTGATTGTACCTGTAAATGGATGGGCTGCTGTTAGGTTTGTCGCTACCAACCCCGGTACGTGGCATATAATATATACACACACCTTATATCTATAATATTAATTTAATTCTTAATTTCCATTATTATTTATTTTATAAGTGGAGAACTCTTTTTAGCTGCATGATTCGTGTGCTTTTTGAATTACAGGAGTATGGTTCATGCACTGCCATCTAGAACGCCACCAAGCTTGGGGCATGGAGACAGTGTTTATTGTGAAGAATGGAAAGGCTTCAAATGAAACATTACCACCACCACCGCCAGACATGCCCCCATGTTGAAGAATATTCTAGACATTTTCTGTTTCATTGATCTTTTTTGTTTTGATATATTCTGTGTTTAGTAACCTTTGATACATTGAAAAATAGAAAGGTACACATCTGTTTTACCTTGGCTTTCCAGAATGCATGTATTGCAAATTTAGAGAAAGATATTGTTCCTGTTTTGCTATTTGACATAATTTAGTAGTTTTTTATATTATTTTGGCACATTGTGGGTTTTCCATCAACATCTGACGTTGATAATATTAAACACTCCTTTAGTTGGGTGCTTTGTCTGAATCTTGCATGAACGTCACGCCATATGATTATACATCCAAATCAAAAGTGAAAGAAATCTCAAAGTCAAAAACATCACAAAATCTTTCTCGTTATCAACTTTAATTTTCTGCATATTTTAAAACTAGTATATCTTTAAAATGAGTGAATTTATCACATAAAACCGCATAACTATATTTTTTTAGTCAAAGAGTTATATTAATTTTACAATATTTATAATATTATCTTTTATCTTTATCATACCATATATTTTATCTCACATTTCTTTCTCGTCTCCCCATTTCTGTCTTTGATATAGAGAAAATATACAAACACGATTTTTGTAACTATCAATCAATCACAAAAAAAAAATGTTATTCAATTTCTTGAACAAGATCAATCTTCCACAAAAAATTATGGCTCAATACTAACACCACCAACAATGTAATGTTGTATGTATCATTCAAAATAAGTATTAAAATTATGATTTATAAAACAATTTCATTCATTGGATCATTATTTACAATGACATTAATGAGTTTTGATAGTTTAAAACTTAACGCTTGTTAATCTTAAAGAGCAAATTAAAATCAAGAACGATCTTCAATGTTCTTTCCGAATGGATCATCCAACACCCACCTTTGACAATAAATCGAAAAGAACTATATTTGCAAACGATCTAGGCTGAGTACCTAATCCGGAATAAATTTAGAAATGTGGTGCATAACAATATACATGGCAGTGTGAAACACCATAACAAGATTTTTTTTTTTTCCCTTTTCTTTATCCATCCCATATAATTTCAACAATGATTTTCAGTTGTTTCTCATGGTCATGCAAATTGTTTGATGAGATTGTTCTATCTAGCAAGGAATCAACAATGTTTGAGCCTTGGCGACAAATGACGCTTAACCAACCACAAGCAATAGCCGAAAGAAATTCTTAACACGAGCGTTTAATACTATAAATATCAGATGTTGATGGAAACCCACAATAAAATTCGCAAAAAATAATAAAAAACAATTGAAAAATTACAATTACAAACTCTGGAGAAGTTTTTTCTCCAAACTTTTGATACATGCCCTCTTGAAAGATAAGGTAAAACGAACAACTTATTGTTGTCAATACATCAAATTAAGTTCACTAAACAGGAAAGTCCAGACTATTCTTCAACATGGGGGCATGTCTGGCGGCGGTGATGGCAATATTTGACTTGGAGAGTTTCCATTCTTCACTATAAAAACTGTCTCCATGCCCCAAGATTGATGTCGTTCTAGATGGCAGTGCATAAACCATACCCCTGTAATTGAAAGCACATGCATGCAGTTCATGTAACAAAAATAAGCTCTACATTTGAAAAAATGAAAAAAGAAATACAAACTAGGATGTCGTGTTACGTACCAGGGTTTACAGCCACGAATCTAATGGCAGCCCAGCCATTTATTGGCACAATCACCGTATTCAAATAAGGAGGATCAACCAGATTGAAATTCATGGGATCTTTACTTTGGTTAAAATTGCCTAATCCATATCCAATAACATGGAAACTGTACCCATGGAGATGTATAGGATGGTCTATCCCTCCAACAACGTTTGTTCCTTGGAAAACAATTTCAACTATTGCACCATAGTTCAGCACATTAACCCTAGTCCCTTGCTTTGGTATATTCAATGTTAGAGGCAAAAAATCTGCAGTGAAGTTAAATATAAAAGGTGGGAATCTGGGAAATCCCGTTTCATATACCCCATTGATATGGTAGTAATAGGCTTTGAGAATGTCAATGTTGGGGTTTTGAAAACTTATGTTGTTCATGCTAGCAGAGAAAATGGTTCCATTTGGTCCCTGACAGTCGTTTCTGCCATTAGGGCATGGCAAAGTGTTGACAGAAATAGTGGTCAGTATTTGAGTTGTGATGTTTGTTGGGACCGGGGTGGGGTATCTCTCTGGTAAGCCTCTCAAGTTTGTAATGAATTCCAAAGCTGCTTGTGTATCATTAAAGTTGGGGAGGTTTGGCAATGAAGGGGATGAAGGTGGAGTGTAATTGCCACTGTACTCTATTCTAGCAGTGGTTGTGGTGTTATCAAAGGCAACACCAATCCCACTTGAGTATGCCCTCGCAGCTAGATAATAATGATTAGGTTCTTGGTTGGCATGCAACAACACATCCATTGCTTGTCCAGGTGATATGCAAATGTAATCCCTTGTCAATGGCTTGGTGTACACAGCATCAGCACCAACAACAGTGAGGTTATGTTGGGAAACGGAGAAGAAGAGAATGAGATTCATTGCTGCGTTAATAACTCGGAGATGATAAGTCCTGCCTTGCTCCACATTTAACTTGAACGTTTCTGAAACCATGAATAGGATTATATTATGAACTCTGAATCTAATTATAATATACAAGGTATTTAATATCATGTATTTTTATAAAAATTATAATTAGTTGATTGTACTATGTTTTACACTGATTAACTTCTTAAAATTTATATTCTATGTTCATAGGCATATGATTAGTTTTCACAAATAATAACATGTTTTGAACCTAGCACGCATCAAATAAATCATAGTATGGTTACATGAATTATTGTGAAGAGAAACGTTGATGAGTACCTGGCATTGAGCAAGGGAAGAGATCCCCAGGTTGACCATTTATAGTGAGAGCATCAGATACGTTTGGGGCTCCTCCAGTTTCAAAAGACTGTCTGAAGACCTCGTTGACATCATTCATCCACCATTCTCCTGCATATCCATAAATAAATAAAACGTTGCATTTTTCCACATTCTTGTATCAAATATGTTCTAGATATTTGGTTGAATCATAAGAAAATGTAGAGTATACTTTATTTTCATACCAAATATGATTGGAATCTCAGCATCAGGTTGAGGAAAAGGGTAGGGAGTATTCTTGGTCGGATAGACATAGATAGCACCATAGACAGTGGCTCTTATCCATTCACTATGAGCATGCCACCATATGGTCCCTTCCTCGAAAGAAAAAACTAACTTTTGTCTGAATTTCATTCCGGGTTGGATGGGGCACTGAGTGATGTATGAAGGACCATCTGTCCATGGATTCCTTGGCTGCTTCACTCCATGCCTGTCCATAAATCAGGTTTAGATAATTAGGCTTTGGTTAATTTTCATTCATTATGTACTATCTGTCATAGGTCATCCACATTGGTTAAGATGGAAAACTCAATACCAGTGTAAAGTAATATTGTAGTTGCCCTTGTTGTAAACATCAACGAAGATTGTGTCTCCTCCGTTGACTCTAATAGTTGGTCCTGGAAAGTTTCCATTCACAGTCAATATGCTTTTTGTGGAACAAAGTCTTGTATACTGGGCTTCTCTAACCTGCAAGATTAATCAAAATGATTTGATTTCCCGTGAGTAAAAAATTAGCTAAATTTATATTTATCAACATACCTGTATTTTTATCTATAGATTTTCATATGATAATCGTTTAAAAAAACAATAATACTTTTCTTAAAAGAAATTATCTGTCATTTATAAATACGCGACTCGGTATCAAAAATATTCCTCTCTGTCATCATATAAACTTCAAGAAGAATTATGTTGGCTGGTAGATTCATGCAGAAATAGTTTTGGAAAACTAAACAAAAAAAATGAAAATGTATTTATGAACGCTATGGCGCATAACATTTCACCACTTTATGCATAGGAATCGAAGGGACTCACAACAAAACTGTAATGACGCTGTGTTTGGGAACTAAGACTGATAAAGGAAAAACACCATAGAATTTGGAAGAAAATATTCTTGCTGCACGACATTTTCATGAAAGAAAATGTTACTATAATGCTATTGCTAATCGTTTGTGTTATATAAATAGGAAAAAGTTTTATGTAGGAGGGGTTTTGTATCTTGGAACAAGAGACTTTTAAACAGAGATAGATTTGAGGTGCATTAACTAGTTATAGTCTTCAAAAATTGGTGCGGCCTCACTGTCACATGTTTATCAATGCAGTATATGTCAATATGTCAAATCTAGCCATTTACTCCATGGTAGGACGAAATTCTAAACGAAATTAAAACGTATTTGTCAAGCAAGTTGAGTCGAAGAGTATATATTGGATAGAGAAACTTCCTTGTTTGGTGAGGCTGATATACAATTGTACTCTTGGAAAACACTGCAACAACAGCTTGACTTAAAAAGCCATAATGAATTGCTATTCAATTCTGACTTTTCAATGTGTTATGGTTTGTACTTTGTATACATGCACACGTTTGCGGAAAAGTATAATATTCTTTTTCTATGTATTGAATTAAGAGAAATAGCTTTAACTGCAGGTATTTTTGTAAAGAAGAAAAAAAAAATACAACAGAAGCATAGCAGTGAACCTTTTCAAAATACAAAGATAAAAGAAAAAGTTGGAATTCAAAACTTCTCGATTCAGTTGATATTTAAGACAACATTATTAATACTTTTGAAGAACATAAACTTCCAATTTAGTTTTTTATAAAGAGAATTGAATTATTGCTACAGAGAAGGCTTATTTTCGAAAGAGTACAAATATATTCATATCTGATTTTTATATACACCCAATTGAGAATTCTATTTAATAATATAATAATCTAAAATGAGTTGCTAAAAGGCGTGTTTTTTATTTTAAAAAGAAACATATTTCTTAAAATAAACTAACTATTCAACACCTACACTGACTTTATTCCTAAAACAAAAAAAAATATTAGATTGTACAAAAAAGGAGTTGTTTGGCAGAAGCTTCGTCAATTCTATGGTGTCGGCAACTTTTTCAGCACTTAATTAGTAAAAAATTATGGCAGAAGCGTATGCATGCAACAACAGTTTGTTTTCATCCACGTTGGTTAGTTGAAATTGAAATAAAAAGACTTTCTTCATATTCCTTTTGATATATTACCAAGTTCCACACTGCTAATTGAACATCATCGTACACAAAAACAGATATGTGCTATCTCACATAGCTTGATAAATCATCCTAACACGTACACTTTAATAGGAAAATTAGCAATTTTCCTAAATAAAGTACAAACTTGTATATATTAAACACACTTTCTTGACATATCTTACACACCATATATATCTTAGAAAAATATCTTGAGCTTTAATTAGTAAACATGGGGAAGCCACAGCTATGAGGGGGTTCTTCATCTCACAAGATAGCTTAAGAACCTCGGCTGGGTCAACTGGGTTAGCCATGTCTTGAAACCAATGAAATCGATGGACCAAGTTAGCCACCCAAAGGCTCACAGACACAAGGCCTAGGTTCTTACCCGGGCAAACCCTACGTCCAGCTCCAAATGGTGCGAGTCTAAGGTTGAAACCTCTAACATCAACTTCAACCCCTCCTTCACTCTGCATAAACCTCTCTGGCTTGAACACAAGTAGCTCGTGCCACACTTTAGGGTCATGAGTTATGGCCCACATGTTCACCATTGTTGTGGTGTTGGCTGGGACCATCATTCCATTGCTGAGCTGGACATCTGACGTGGACAAACGGGCCCAAGAAAGAAGGGGCCCAATTGGATGCAATCTCAATGTTTCTTTCACAATGGCTTCTAAGTAGGGCAATTTAATCACATCAGCATCTGTAACTACGCTTTAGTTTCCCATAACCCTGTGAAGCTCATTGCGAAGCCTAGTTTGCACTTGCTCATTCAAAACAAGCTCGGCCATTACCCTCTCTGTAAGAAGCGCTGTTGTATCCGTGCCACCAAAAAATCATCTCCTGCATTCATGCAATCACACTCGTTATAACGAAATATTTACACTTATTTGTACTTAAACAACTACCAGGAGTACTTATGCAAAGTCTGTCTATTTTTATTTTTATTTTATGTCCAATTTTCTTGTAAAAACAAATAAAAAGTATACAGTTAAAGGCATGTTTAGTGAAAAAAGTTTTCAGCGCGCAGATTTGATTTAATGTTTATTATTTTTTTCTTTTGTTTCTATGTTATCTCTTATTGTATCTTTCTTTCTTCTATGTACTTACACTCCAAAAATAAAGTCTATATTTATCATTTTCCGGTGTTTAAGATTCTACTTTTATATTTATCTTAATTAAACACAAAAAATCCTTAAAAAACAAGTATATTAATCGCTAACTAGGGGAGGGGATCGAAATAATCAATAAAACTTGTTTGTTTAAAAGTAATGAGAATTTATAGAATTTTCAATACGTAATTTAAATAAAGTATAATAAGAATATATTTTTTCAAGAGGTGATCCATAACGTTTGTGTCACTTTGAGTGTGTTTAAATATTGGTTTGTTTGTCTATTTTTTTTATTATTATTCAGCAATGAATAGAAAATGACAGAACACATGAATAACAAAATTTATCGATCTTTAAAAATTAACATTCTGTCCAGTTAAATTCGTCCATATCTTTTCTGGTTGGTCATCATTTTTTAATTAGATCATATAAATGAAGCATAAATTCCATGATTTGATACTCCATTTTCCCAATATATTAACACTACAAGAAAAAAACATTTTAGCGATCGAAAAAATCGGTCGCAAAATAACGACCGAAATTAATATATCAAATTAGTCGTTAAATCGATGACAAAGTTAAAAAATAGCGACCGATTTAATTATATTTATTATTTATTTCCCCTACCTCTTAATTTTATTATATTTTTTAGAAGATTAACTTATTATTAGGTTTATTCTCATTGTCAGGAGACGAACCCTGTACCTTAGAGTTGGAGGCTGAAACTTCAACCACTGAGCTACTAGGATTTTTTAATAATAACTTACAAATAAATTATATTTATATACAAATAAATATATATCTCGTATAAATATATAAATATAAAATCTATAAATAAAAATATATTTATATATTTTAATATATATTTAAATATTAATACATTGATATATTAATACATTGATATATTTAAATATTGATATATTTAAATATTGATATATTTAAATATTGATATATTAGTATATTATACTATTAGTATAGTATACAAATAATATATTAGTATAGTATACAAATATTAGAAAAAGATTTCAAAATATATATATAAATTATATTTACATGTACAAAATATTAAAGATATATAGTTATATCTTTACATATTTATATATTTATATTAAAGATATCCACATTTAAAACAATATTAAAAAATATTAAAAGTTATACTTTAAATTAATGAAAATATTTTAAAAAAGTTATATTTATTAAAGTATTAAAAAATATTTTGTAATATATAAGTTAAAAAAATTATCATTAAATTTTTTTAAAATTATTAGTTTTGTAATTTATATACAATGAAAATAATATAATGGTATATTAGTATAGTATAGTATATTTTTATTCTAATTTTTAATTAAATTAAAATTACGCTAATAATGTATAATAATATATGAGGGGATAATAAATTTAATCCAATTACATATATATATATATATATATATATATATATATATATATATATATATCCCTTTTTAACTTTTTTTTTCTTTTTAAATTTCTTACATTCTTCATTGTTTTTAAACTCTATCATTTTTACTATATTATCATCCTCATTTCCTCCCATATTCTATTTTATCTTTATAATAATTAGTCTTATTTTATAGAATACTTTATTTTTTATTTTTATTATTTATTTTCTTATAATTTAAAATAATTAATATTATTTTAACATTTGTTTTTATGATATTTACTATAATAAATCAAATTAAATGATTCGATAATATCAATTAATTAAAATCATCACATAAAAAATTTAGATAACAACATTAAAATTATTAATTTTAAAAATACAAAATATATTTTAAAAAAAAACTAAAATTATAGATTGGAAATAAAATAGAATAAACAAATACTCTTTACTTTATATTATATTTAAGTGTGTGCACAAATGTTGACCTTCTTAACTATAAAAAATAGTAGAAAAATATAAAGATAGTATTTAAAGAAGTGAATTTTGAAGATAAAGACTATTTTTATATAATTTTATTATAGTATATCAATTAACAATAATAATACATAAAATTTAAAAACTAAACTAAAAAAAGTAAGTTTAAATTTATAAAAATATTATAAAAAGAGTTCAAAAATGTATTATAATATTTTCAATTTTAGTTTTATTATATTTTTAACTCTCAAAGTAGAAAAATATATTGTAATTATTTTAATTTAATAAAATATAATTTAGATTTTTAATACTAAAATTAAAATATTAAATAATAATAAATTTAATTCTTTAAATTTAGTATTTAGAAACAAAAATTATAGTTTCTCTCTTTTAAAAAATTAAAATTAATATTTAAAAATAAAAATAAAAACTAGTATTATCTTAAATTTATTAAAAGTATAATTAAATCTCTATTTTCTTATGCAATTTTAGAAATTTTTTAATGAAAATTCAATATATAAAAAAGTTAAAATTTTAAAAAGGCACAACATATTATTCTAAAATATAATATATATATTAGAAATTTATATTAATGAAAATCCAATATATATATTCCAAAATATAACTTATTTTCATTTATATATATTTTATAGAAATTAAAATAAAGAAATATGACACTTATATATGATAGCGGTTCCACAGGAACCGCTCTTAGAGGTAATATATAATAGCGGTTCCATCTGTAATCGCTCTTAGAAGTTAACATATAATAGCGGTTTCACGTGGAACCGCTATTATATGTTATATTATAGAAATAAAATTAAGTTATACTTTGGAATATATATATATATATATATATATATATATATATATATATTAAAATATAATTTTTTTTAAGTTGCTAATTTTTATTTTTATTTATGTAAATTTTATATATAAAATTAATTTAGACTTCATAAATGTAATTTTAATTTATGTAATATATATATATATATATAATTTATATAATATATATAATTTATTTAACAATAAAAATAGTTATATTTTTATTAATTTTATAATTATAATTTTTTTTAAGGCTATAATTTTAAATATAATTTTTTTAACTTTATATTTATAATTTATATAATATATAAATTAAAAATAATTATTATTTTTAATTTTAAGTTGATATATATTTTTATTTATAATTATTTAATATATATTTGAAAAACTAATTGATTATTTAAAATTTAATCAATTATTTAAAAAAATAATTGATTCTCATCAAGTATGAAACAATGAAGTATGAAAAAACTAATAGATTACTTTTTGAACTAATCGATTAGTTTTTTAAATAGTTAAAAAAATATATATATATATATATATATATATATTAAAATATAATTTATTTTTAAGTTGACAATTTTTATTTTTATTAATGTAAATTTTATATATAAAATTAATTTAGAGTTCATATATGTAATTTTAATTTATGTAATATATATATATATATATATAAATATATAATTTATTTAATATATATAATTTATTTAACATTAATTTTATAGTTATAATTGTTTTTAAAGTTATAATTATAAATATGATTTTTTAATTATATAATTATAATTTTTATAATATATAATTGATAAATAATTTTTTAATTTTAATTTAATATATATTTTTATTTATAATTTTTTAATATATATTTGAGAAATTAATCAGCTTATAATCTATTATTTGAAAAACTAATAAATTCTAATCAATTATTTAAAAACTAATCGATTATAATTTATTATTTAAAAAAATTATCGAATATAATCGATTATTTGAGAATAATCGATTATAATCAATTATTTGAAAATATAAATGATTATTTGGACATTTATATATGATAGCGGTTCCACTAGAACTGCTATTATATATTTTCAAATATAATCGATTATTTTAAAATTTAATCGATCATAATGAAATATGTGGTGAGCTATGATAAGCGGTTCTCCTGAACCGCTCTTAGAGGTAATATATAATACTAGGTTCCACTGAACCGCTCTTAGAAGTTAACATATAATAATGGTTCCACGTGGAACCGCTTATTATATGTTATATTATAGAAATAAAATTAAGTTATATTTTGGAGAATATATATATATATATATATATATATATATATATTTATTAAAATATAATTTTTTTAAGTTGATAATTTTTATTTTTATTTATGTAAATTTTATATATAAAATTAATTTAGACTTCATAAATGTAATTTTAATTTATGTAATATATATATATATATATATATATAATATATATAATTTATTTAACAATAAAAATAGTTATATTTTTATTAATTTTATAATTATAATTTTTTTTAAGGCTATAATTTTAAATATAATTTTTTTAACTTTATATTTATAATTTATATAATATATATAAATTAAAAATAATTATTATTTTTAATTTTAAGTTGATATATATTTTTATTTATAATTATTTAATATATATTTGAAAAACTAATTGATTATTTAAAATTTAATCAATTATTTAAAAAAATAATTGATTCTCATCAAGTATGAAACAATGAAGTATGAAAAAACTAATAGATTACTTTTTGAACTAATCCATTAGTTTTTTAAATAGTTAAAATATATATATATATATTAAAATATAATTTATTTTTAAGTTGACAATTTTTATTTTTATTAATGTAAATTTTATATATAAAATTAATTTAGAGTTCATATATGTAATTTTAATTTATGTAATATATATATATATATATATATATATATATAATTTATTTAATATATATAATTTATTTAACATTAATTTTATAGTTATAATTGTTTTTAAATTTATAATTATAAATATGATTTTTTAATTATATAATTATAATTTGTATAATATATAGTTGATAAATAATTTTTTTAATTTTAATTTAATATATATTTTTATTTATAATTTTTTAATATATATTTGAGAAATTAATCAGTTATAATCTATTATTTGAAAAACTAATCAATTCTAATCAATTATTTAAAAACTAATCGATTATAATTTATTATTTGAAAAAATTATCGAATATAATCGATCATTTGAGAATAATCGATTATAATCAATTATTTGAAAATATAAATGATTATTTGGACATTTATATATGATAGCGGTTCCACTAGAACCGCTTATTATATATTTTCAAATATAATCGATTATTTTAAAATTTAATCGATCATAATGAAATATGTGGTGAGTTATGATAGCGGTTCCCTGAACCGCTCTTAGAAGGTAATATATAATACCGGTTCCACTTGAACCGCTCTTAGAAGTTAACATATAATAATGGTTCCACGTGAAACCGCTTATTATATGTTATATTATAGAAATAAAATTAAGTTATATTTTGGAGAATATATATATATATATATATATTTATTAAAATATAATTTTTTTAAGTTGATAATTTTTATTTTTATTTATGTAAATTTTATATATAAAATTAATTTAGACTTCATAAATGTAATTTTAATTTATGTAATATATATATATTTTTTTATATTTTAAAAATTAATAATATATTTAGATTTATGGTTGAACGTAGTAAAATAATATCTTTAAAATATATTTTAAATATTATATTTATATTATTTGTATGGTTAATTTTTAATTTATTTATTTATTTGATATTGTAATATATTTTTAAGAAATTAATAATAAATTAGGAGGATAATAAAATTCTTTAAAATTATATGTATATAATATAAAATTATATTTTGATGTAAAATTATATTTTTGAAATGTATTTTTTTCTTATGTTTTTGTAATATTTTGTATGATATAATATTAAAATTGACTTTATAAAAAATTAGGAAAAAAACAATTAATTCAAAAATATAATAATGATAAAAATATTATAAAAAAGAGTTCAAAAATATATTATAATATTTTCAGTTTTAGTTTAATTATATTTTTAATTCTTAAAGTAGAAAAATATATTGTAATTAATATAATTTAATAAAATATAATTTAAATTTTTAAGACTAAAATTAAGAGATTAAATAAAATAAATTTAATTCTTTAAATTTAGTATTTAGAAACTAAAATTATAGTTTCTCTATTTTAAAAAATTAAAATAAATATTTAAAAATAAAAATAAAAACTAGTAATATCTTAAATTTATTAAAAGTATAATTAAATCTCTATTTTCTCATGTAATTTTAGAAAATTTTTAATGAAAATCCATTATATTAAAAACTTGTAATTTTAGAAAATTTTTAATGAAAATCCATTATTTAAAAGGTGCAACCTTAACTTGTATTAACTGTTTTTTTGAAAAAACTGACAAGAAAAACTTGGCTTTGAAAAAAAAAGTTAATAATTTTGAAGTTATTTAAGTGATGAAGTTTCCAAATGTGATCTATGAATTTATTGAGTAAAATTGGAGGTAGGTTGAATATAAATTTAAATATATTTTTAATTTATTTAAATATGGTTTATTTTTAGTATTTATAAAATAGATTAGTTTTAAATTTTTAACTTTTCTAGCCGTCTATTTTTAATCTTTGGTATTAATTATGTTAAAAATAAAAAAATATTAATTAGTATACTTAAACTAATGTATATTGATATAATTTTTTTTGTATATCAATTATATGAAAATAACAATGGTTAAGTAATTAATAATAATAAAGCAATAAATTTAAAAATTAGATTAAAAATAAAGTTTTATAAAATAAAATTGTAATAATTTGATTAATTTTTTTTAATTAATTAAATTAATGAGGAATTAAAATGTGATAATTTGATGTGTTTAATTTTTTTAATATAAATTTTTAAAATTTAATTTAATTTCAATTGAAAAATAAATTAAAGAATATTTATTATTAAACTTTTCTTAAACAATGTATTGAATAGTTAATATTACTCTAGTCTTAATTTATTACAATTTAAATTTTTAATAAATTTGATTTATTTTTAATAATATTTTTATTTTTGTAATTTAAAATTAAACTTAATCTTCATTTTGTTAATATTGAGACCAAAGTTTATTTTTAAAGTATATTTTAAAAATTAAATTATTTTTAAAAAATAAATTACTTTTAAAAAATAAATTGTAAAAAATATACTAAAACAATTAAAGTATATTTATAAAAAAATAAATTTAAATATAATAAAAAAATAATCTTAATTAGCGATCGATTTCAATTCGGTCACTATTTTAATTTGTAATTCGATCGCTAAATCGATCGTTAAATGATTTTTTTCTTTTAGTGTGGAATAGCCACCAATTTAGCGACCGAAATTTTGCGACGCAAACTATTCGTCGCTATTTCGGTCGGTAACTAAAAAATGTGAAGCCAAATTATATTTCGGTGGCTAAATGATTTTTTTTTATTTTAGTGTCGAATAGCCACCAATTTAGCGACCGAAATTTTGCGACGCAAACTATTCGTCGCTAACTAAAAAATGTGAAGCCAAATTATATTTCGGTGGCTAAATCGGTCGCAAAATTGTAACCGAATTAATTCGGTCGCTAAATCGGTTGCTAATAGCGACCAAATTAAATCGGTCGCTAAATCGGTTGCTAATTGCGATCGAATTAAATCGGTCGCTAATTGCGACCGAAAAAAAATTGGTCTCTAAATCGGTCGCTAATTTTGGTGCCTAAATGTGTTTTTTCTTGTAGTGTAAATAAGAAGGATTAAAAGTATATCTTTATTTTTTTCTTTTTTTTATATTCTCTTACTGACAATATTAATTGATTAGTATTAAATTATTTATATATTCTGAATCGTTATATTTTCAAATTTATTGTTCTTTTCTTTTTCTCCCTCTTCTTTTTTTTTCTCCCTCTTCATGTTCCATCATTGAAATTATATTGATTGACAAAAATAATTTTTTCTTCATCTTTTCACACTTGTTTATTTTATTATTGTTTGTTATTTTGATTTTTGTTGAGAAACATTTGTTATTTGAGAAAAATATTTTTATTTTTTATAAATTTTTATGATTCTATAATTAAAAAACTATTAATAGATTCATTTTTTTCTAGATATGAAGCATAAAATAATAAATTTATTTTTTTAAAGTGATAAAAGATATACTTGTAGAGATGAAAACCAAACAAATTCAACATCATTTCCTGTTTAAAAACATGATATTGATGATCCAATTATTCAATTAGAAACCATAGAATTAAAACCAATAAATTTAATATTAATTCTTTGGAGCGTGACCCACGAAGACGACTTCAGATATATGAATATAATCAAAGACGTAAAATTAGAAAAACTTATTTAAATTGGGGTCCATATCAAATACAACTTAAAAACTATCTTTTTTCTAAAGAGAAACATCATAGGAAATTTCAATATGGTTGGTTTAAAATGTTTTTTTCTTGGCTAGAGTATTCTCCAACTAGTGATGGAGCTTATTGTTTGTCATGTTATCTATTCAGTACACTGTCAGATGGTCGTCCTGGGATAGATGTATTTACTAGACAAAGATTTAGATCATGAAAAAAGGTTAATTTAGAAAAAAAAATTGTGTGTTTCTTAGCATGTATAGTGTACTAAATAATAACAATGCAATTAAAGTATGTACAAACTTATTCAATCAATCTAAGTACATTGACAACATTATAAATGTGCAAAATTTAGAAGAAGTTTGCAAAAATTGTTTACGGCTTAAAACTTCTATTGATACAATTCGTTAGCTAGCATTTCAAGCTTGTGTATTTAGAGGTCATGATGAAACTCCAGATTTAAGTAATAGAGGTAATTTTCTTGAGATTATTAAATTTTTAGCATAATACAACGATAAAGTAGCACAAGTTGTGTTAGGAAATGCTTCTTATAATTCAAAATATACTTCTCATCATATTCAAAAGAAAATTTTACAAATTTTTTCTAGAAAAATAAGAAATTATATTCGTGAAGAAATTGGTGGCTCAAAATTTTGTATAATTGTTGATGAAACTCATGATAAATCTAAAAGAGAACAAATGACTATTGTTTTTTAGATTTGTAGGTAAAATAGGTAATATTAAAAAACGTTTTTTTATATTGTTCATGTTAAGGATACTACAGCTGCTACTCTTAAAAGAGAATTATGTGTTGTTATAAGGAGCATTTTCTAACACAACTTGTACTACTTTATTATTGTATGATGCTAAAAGTTTAATCATCTCAAGAAAGTTACCTTTATTACTTGAATTTGGAGTTTCATCATGACTTCTAAATGCACAAGTTTGAAATGCTCGCTAACGAATTGTATCAATAGAAGGTTTAAGCGATAAACGATTTTTGTAAACTTCTTTTGAATTTTGCACATTTATAATGTTGTCAATATGGATTCAATAAGTTTGTACATACTTTCATTGCATTGTTATGTGGTGAACAAAGACTATCTCCAATGTGACTAAGAAACACACAATTTTATCATGAATTAACCTTTTTCTATTATCTAAATCCTTATCTAATAAACATATTTGCTCCAGGACGACCATATGACAGTGTACTAAATAGATGTCATAACAAGCAATAAGCTCCATCACTAGTTGGATAATACTTTAGCAAAAATGAAAACATTTTAAACCAACCATATTGAAATCTCCTATTATGTTTCTTTTCAGGAAAATGATAGTTTTTAAGTTGTATTTGATATGAACCCCAATTTAAATAAGCTCTTCTAATTTCATTTCATCTTTTTGATTCATAGGATATTCATATATCTGAAAGCGTTTTTCTGGGTCACACTCCAAAGAATTAATATTAAATTTATTGGTTTTAATTATATGAATCTTAGAAAGAGATTCTTCTAATTGAATAATTTGATAATCAATATCATGTTTGAAGCAGGAGAAGATATTAATTTATTTAGTTTTTATCTCTATAAGTATCTCTTTTATCATTTTTAAAAAATGATAATATTCTTTTATGCTTCATATCTAGAAAAAATGAATCTATTATTATTTTTCTTATTATAGAATCATAAAAATTTATAAAAAATAATAATATTTTTCTCAAACAACATATATTTTTTAACAAAAATCAAAATAACAAACAATAATAGAATAAGCAATATGAAAACAAATTACTTTTGTTAATCAATATAATTTCAATGATAAAATCTGAAGAGGAAGAAAGAGAAACAAACAATAAATTTAAAAGTATAAACTATTGAAATAATTTAATATTAATCAATCAATATTACCATTATTAACATTAGTAAAAAGGCGAAGAACTACTTTTAATTTTTTTAATTTAATATATTCTTTAAAAAATTAAAAAAATAATTAAATACTAATAAAATATTTCCAATAACAAAATAATATAGAAAATAAGAGAAAATGAAAAATTTAAATAATAAATTATTTTTAATCTTTTTTTATTTTTATTCTTTTTATATATTTAATATTAGAGACAAAGTCATACATTACAATAATTTCGGGTGACGACCCTTACCTACTGTGATGATCCGCCAACTGTGACGCACCTCTCGCAGTGATTATAACACTCATCTTGGTTGTTGTAACTTCTTCCAAAGACAGTTCCCATAACGTTATCAATCAGCGCTGCATCTTGGAGGTGTTTTCTTAGGCACACGAACCCGATTCTGGAATGCTCGTGAGCTATAGCACGCAACATGGAGGCGCAGTCTAGCAAGCGACCAGGCTCGTGGGCTAGAATGCGCCGCTGGAGAATAGGTGGTTGAGGCAACCCTCCGCAGCAAGCGGCAATACGCACCGTTTGGCGCAAACCCAATGGCGCGGTTGAACATGAGGCTCTTAGCGGACTGTTTAACGGGTCGGTCAGAGAAATGGGGTGAGTTCAAGATTTCACGTGCCACGTGAGCGTGTGAGGTTACAACTACTGGGGTTGACCCCAAACCGAAAGCCACGAGTTTTCTGGCGGATAGCGTATGTGAAAACGGCAATCCAGCTTGGTGTGGACTGGCCTTATGGGCTGAAGTTAAAAAATTTAATACAATATTCTAAAATGAGTTAAAAATTTTGGTTTAATATAATATTTTATATTTAATATAATTAATTTAAAGATCATATTTAATAATGTATTTAATAAATATATATAGATAAATTTTAGAGTTAAATTTTTATATTTTTAATAAATTAATTTTATTATTAAGATCATTTTTATATTATATTTTAAAAATATATTATATTTAAGAATATATTATCTTAAATTATTATTTTTTAAAATAGTATAATATAAAAGAATATATATATATATATATATATATATATATAACAAAATATATTATTAACTTAATTTATTATATATATATATATATATCTTTTTTTTTTAATAAAATAATAATATTATTATTTTATTAATTTTATTTATATTATAATTTTTTTTTGTCTAACACCTATTTTTCGGATGGTCCATTGAATTAAATTACATAATGGAATGAGGGTGAGGTAGGGCATGGTTTAAGCTAAATAAAAGGCCGAAGATGGAAGTCCTTCCGTTTCTCCATGCTATACCTCCTCTCTTGGGAAGGCCCATGCAAGAAGCCCAATGGAAAGAATTGCAGTAAGGATTGCCACCAAGAGTGAGTTGTTGTGAAGCAAGTGTTGTGTTCCTGCTAAGGCTGGAAGTGTAAACACCCACCAGCAAGCGTCTAATATATATATAATAGTATAAACATGAATAAGAAAAAAGTATTTGGTTTTAACGATCTGTGTAATATTGAAATAAACAATAGTTTTTAGATATTTAATCATTTTAAGCAAGTCATCAACATTTTTCATTTATCTTTATTTCGATCTTTTTCATTACGTTATATATTAGCTTTTGTATCAATACACCTTTTCTTTTCTAATTAGATATTTACGGGTATCTAAAAGTTATATTTTTCATTGGGATTTATTAGGTACACCAACATGTTCCCAATAATTCAAGTTCAAGAGTCCCGATAAGTACTGGTGTAAGAAGATTTATTTTAAAACTTTCATTCTAATTCGTTGGTCTTTCAGTACCTTAAGTAAATCACACGTCTTTTGCTAAATTAAGCTTTTATAGTTTGTTTCGTGTGGTAAAGAGGAAGTGAACAAATGAAATGTTTAAAATTTGAATATGGGATTTTTTTATTTTTTAAAAGTGAATTATTTTATCTTTTTATTTTAGTATATCTCCAATTAAATAAAAATATATATTATCTATAATGTAATTTTATTTTTAACTTCATTGAAAACTATACGTGACATTAAATATAATATTTTTATTTGACCTTTACATTGACCGCCACTGCGCCCTTGAACGTGGGATCATGAGGCACAGGTTTTTATTTTGGAGGCATGCATGCACGTGTGTTAGGGCGGGAAGCGAGGTTGCACACACGCGTGCTGGTGGCTCAATGCCTCGTCTCACGTGACTACGGGCTAATCAAGAATGTGTATGAGTTTAATAGGATTGATATTAAAATATTTATCTATTTTTGTGTTTGTGTGTAAAGATTGTGAAAATAAACCCTAACAGAATGTCAATATTACAACAAAGACAAAAGCTTAACAGATTATCAGTATCAATAATATGAAAAATATATAATAAATAAATGTCAGAAAAATATATAGTGACTCACAAATCACCTTACAAGAACTAAACTATATAACATTATTAAATTAATGAGAGAATAATATATATATATATATATATATATATATATATATAAAATTTATGCTAATTATATTTTCATAATAATTTTAAATTTATTTTTGTTTTAATTATTAATAATTTCAAGTCATTGAAAAATGGAGAATCCGGTTATAGAATAAGAACAGAAGAAGCTTGTTAATGTAGCATTAGTCCATATGAATGTTTTACTGGCAATTTTCATAATTACATAATTAATTAATTAACTAATTAATTGTTTTTTAATATATTTTTTTTCATTTATCTAATTGTATTCTTATTTTGTAGAAAAAGTTATCCGATATAAATTGAATTTTCTGATTTTTGTTGTGAAAAAATTATGCTGATTTTTTACATTGATTTCGTCATATTAATGCGAACTTTATTTTCATTTATTTTTTTTCAAATTGTTTTATTTTTTATTACTTTTTTTTCAAATTTGTCTTTCACAAAAGCATGTTTGTGGAAATTAAGATTATAAATTCTTATGCAATACTAAGCACGAAACTTCTTACATTCAGTTTTTGTTCAACACAAGCTTTAAATTACATGGACTTGCTTTCAACTTTTCATACAAATTTCATACTGATATGGGAATCGCAGATAGTGGAGAAAGCTTCTTCAACGTTATGCCATAGTGCTCACTCATGTCAAGGGTCTGAGAAGTGACACCCTCAGGAAGCTCCCACTCGAAAGAGTGCAGAAACACAGCCAACATTAAAGTAATCATTCGATTCGCAAGTGGCAAGCCAGGGCAAATTCTCCTACCACCACCAAATGGCAAATACTCGAAATCCCTGCCTTTGAAATCTATGTTGGACCTCAGAAACCTTTCGGGCTGAAACAACAATGGTTCATCCCAAAACTGGGGGTTCCTCCCAATGGACCATGCATTGATCAGAACTTGGTTTCCTTTGTGAATGGTGTACCCACTTACTTCAACATCGTGCCCTGCTACATAGGGCAAGAGAAGGGGTACAGGTGGATGAAGGCGAAGGGTTTCTTTCACTATTGCTTGGATGTATGGAAGTTTAGGGATGTCTGATTCTGTTACTTCAACATTGGAGGAGCCAATCACTTGGATCAGTTCCTCTCTTGCTTTCTGCATTACTTTTGGGTTCCGTAGAAGCTCTGCCATTGCCCATTCTGAGGTTGATCCTGAAGTGTCACTCCCCGCAATGAACAAATCCTGTTTGCAAGAACCAATATACTCACTCAATTAACGTTCAAGGAAAACATTCACTGTTTTAAGATTTTACTTGCACTGCATTCTGAATCAACCATGCATATGGGAAATTATATGTTGGAAATCATAAAAAAAATAAACACACACACACACACACACACACATTATTCTAATGAAACTATACTTTTGATTTTTTTTTAATCAGTACTTTTTTTAATTTGTTAGGTTAGCTTTCTTAATCCTTTCACGCAACCATAATCACCTTTGCTGAAAATAACATTACGTACGCAAACCAAACTTCAAAGTTTTGTTGAATCAAACTTTAAATTCTCCGCATCTCATATATGTTGTTTAATGTTAAAGTACAGGTGCTTACACTCTTTTAGTCCTTTCCCAACTTTACAAGTTTGTTAGGTTCACTTCTACACACATTACAAAAAAGAGGATGAAGACAATTCTCTACTGGTTGCCCGTGAAATACACATTCAATTATTTGAATAATGACGTAAAGAGTACTATTATTATTTCGTAAAATTTGCTATTTAAAATTATTTTTTGCATATTTAACATCCAAAATTTGAAAAATATATTATCAATATGTTAAGTTTCTGCTGATCTGTTATAAAAAATAAATGAAAACAAGATATAAAGTAAATTTTGTTATAATAAAATGACATCACTTTTAATATTGATGATAAAAGGATGTTGTTAGTTCTTTTAACGGTTTTTTTTTTCTTTAATATGTCGTTGTTCTATTATGAATTTAAATTATTAAATTCATGAAATAACAATCGTTGTTAGTAAAATATACAAATGAACTTTGTATTTAGAGAAAAAAAATGTAAAGACACGTTGAAGATGGAAACAGTTCGGTGAAAAATATAAATACACGATATAATGAAAAAAAAAAAACTATTGATGAGATATTCGTATATCCGTACTTTTTAGTTAATGAATATGTGTTAAAATGGAAGTTAACAAAATTGATTTAAAAAAAATTGAAATAATTTCCTCTAAAAAAATTAATATAAGAGTTATTATAAATAATTTTTATTAAAAAAAATGTTTCAAATTAAAATCAATTCTCAACCATCATTTTTTGAAGTGATATTTCAACCATATGCTATACAACGATTAGGGAAACCGTGTTACCAGAATCAACGGCTTGATGGTTTCGACGGTGAAATCGGATGGATCCCCTTGTTCACACTGATCAAGCAGCACATCCAAGAAATCCCCCTTGGCGGCACGCGTACTCTGTCTCTCCGCAACACGTTGCCGAATCAGGTGGTCGAAAATCTTATGCAACCTCACGTAGGAAACCGCCACGTGTCGCCTCACGCCCTGCAAGTCCATCGGCTTCAGCAAAGGAAAGTAGTCGGAGAGGTTAATCCTCCCGGCATCCTCCATGATCCTCCACACCAGCTCCTTGAACTCCCCTGCACTCTTGAACTCCGAGTCCACCAAATCCTCCGAGAACACCGTGTTCGAAATCAGGTTCAACATCGTCGCGAATGCAAGTTCTCCAATTTCAACGCTTTTTCCTTTCGAAGCTTGCTTGCGAAGGTGATGAACCAGTTCCTGCACTTTGCGGTGCCGGAGGTGTTGTAGCAGGTCCAGGCGTTGGGCGGTGAAGATTCGAGTGGTGCAGACGCGGCGGCGGTTGCGCCACCGTGGGTCGGCGGGGGCCCAGGCTATGGTGTCGCCCACGTTGGGCTGGGCAGCCACGGATTCTGGGATGGGGCGGTTGGCGAAGGCTTGGTCGTTCCTTTGGAGGATTTCTTGGGCCACGGCTGGGGAAGAGGCTACGGCAACGTTGACCAAGCCTAGACGGAGGGACATGATTGGGCCGTAGGTTTGGGCCATAGTGGAGAGTGCGCAGTGTGGCTTGGGGCCCAGTTGGTGGAGGTTACCGATTATGGGGAGGCCGGTTGGACCGGGGGGTTGATTTTTCGTAACACGACGTTTGAGAATGAACCGGGTGGTGACGAGGAACAGTGTGAGTAGTAAAAGGAAGATGTGAAGGTCCATGATGATATTTGTTGGGTTTTTTCTTGAGATAAGACTAAAACCGACTCCTTCATATAAAGAGGTCTATGTTGTGGCCGGTGTAGCTACTGTTCTTCTATTAAAATAAATATCTATTTTAAAAGTACAATAAATTTAATTATTATCTAGAATAATATATGAAAGTAAGCGTAATTTTTCTAAAAATAAATTAATGAATATAATGAGAAGGAGGAAATAGAAAAGTTTATATTACAAAGTGAATGACAAAATGTTGTTTAATACAATTGAGTTAAGGAGGTACCAAGTTGATGAAAGTCATACAAAAGAACTATCGTTAATTGTGAAATTAACTTGGAAGGTTTAAAACATTATTACGTTCCCGATAAAATTAGTATAATTGATTGAAAGAATACTATACTCTTAGTTATAAAATATGAATTTAATAGGAAACAATGAAATGAACTCAATATTTAAAGTTTTAATGTAGTTATTATTTTTAGTATATAACATTTAATTGAGAAATAACAAGAACTCACCCAAGATCGATTATGATTTCGTGTAATTTTAAAGGAATGTTCTAACAATTTACGTTAAATTAAATATTATATATTGTTTTTAGGGTTTATTTTAGTATTATCATGATTTGGGTTAAAGTTAGAAGCAACTTTTCAATCTAACTGAAAATGATGTATTCCTAACTTTGCATATAAAAATTTAAAAATTGAATCGACACGATTTATTATTGTATTATTTAGGGAGAAGAGTTGAAGATGGATAACCTGCTTCATCTTCACCACCTTCCCGAATGTTCCAGGTGTATGATCATGCGTTACAAATAATGATATAAAAATTAGTAGTTATATATATTATAAATATAGCTTAAGTTTTTGCATACGCACTCCATGTCAAAGGAAAATATTCAAGATACTGTATTCGAAGCCATCACTGGTGTTACCACAGTGAAGTCAATGTTATTCTGTTCATTCACCAAATGAAACAAGGATTAGTTAGTCAAGTTATCACTGGTGTTACCACAGTTAAGGCAATTTTATTCTGTTCATTCACCAATTACCATCGTCTAAAGAGATGAAATTCAATAATTAGAATGGTTACAGAATCTACAAGACCCGTTACAGAAATGAACAGCTCACAAATGCAAATACAATGTGGAATGGATTATTAAATTGGAATGCACAACAGAAAAAGGATCACACTTCAGCAGGGTAAAGAATAGAAACAGTTGAGTGTTGTTTACTCCTGAATCTGAACAGGCTCAAAACCCTTCTGAATGGAAGCCTTCACAGCATCCAAAACCAGTTGGGTTTTCCTACTAATTATTGGCCACTTCTTGTCAGGCTTAGAGTTTTTGAATTTGATATCTGCCACCAAGCGGGCAAATTCTCTGACCAAAAGTGCCTCCTGAGGGAGATCAGTCTTTATTGTATGCTTGCTTGGCTGTTTCGCCCACCCTGTGACAAGATCATCAAAGCTGGTTTGTGTACCAGCAAGAAATGATGCTTCCTTCTCATGATAAGGGATGATAAAGTCATGCACATGTAGAGTTCCTCTTGTCCCAATAGCTGTTATGTCCATTGTTAAGTTTGCCAAGAAAGAGCAGTGGAAGGTTGCTACTTTCCCATCTTCCCAGTATAGAGAAGCTCCGCAGTCTAATATCACCCCATCTTTGTTGAGCACAGGTTCATATGAAGCAACCACTGTTTTAGGCAATTCATAGTTGGCAGCCAACAGGATTGCTCTAATACAATACCATCCATGATCACCCAGAGAACCAAGAGCATCAAGATCAGGCTTTACACGAATGTTGCTGTTCAGATAATCAGGATCGGCTGCACTTGTAAAGCAGGTGCGAACCTGTATAACTCAGAACACAACACTACTCATCAATCTATGAAAACATACATACCCTCCCCCGAAAATAGGTTAAACAATGGGAAATAACTCAACATTCTAACATGGCCATTCTCAGGAATGAATTCAGCATCTTTTAGAAAGATGTAGCATTTTGTTATGGTCCCTTTTATTAGGCAAACTTGAAATTTGTCTTGGTCTGAACAACATAGAAAGTAACTAAGGATATATGTTTCATGAAATACTCTTTAAAAGTGAACAAAAGCAGTTGCATTGCAATGCAAGACTATTATGCAAATAATAAGTAGCGGAACGGAGTGAATACCGATTTGAGGTTACCAAAACGCTGCGCATCGTTGAGGAAGTTGGCCATGGCCGCAGTCCTGGGATTATGGACCCACATTGTGTTGTCCATGAACTGCACCCCACTCGATTCGCAGGCCTCCAGAATGCGGTCGAATTGGGTCACGTCGAGGGCCACGGGCTTTTCCAGCAGCAAGTGCTTCTTGTTCTGGGCCGCTAGCACGGCCCATTTCAGATGGAGACTCGTGGGGAGTGGCATGTACACGGCGTCCACCTCAGGATCCTCCAGAAGGGCCTCGTACGATCCGTACACTTTCGCCGACAGAGGGAACCCGTTGGCGGCGGCGAATGCGGCGGCCTTGTCGTGGGAGCGGCTGGAGATAGCACAGAGAGCGGCGTTGGGGGCCAGATTGATGGCGCGGGAGAGTTTCCGCCATCTTTGGTCAATGTCCGTTGAAGAGATGAGTGATGTAAGATAAAGAAAAAAAGTGAGACTCTGAGTTGTAATAAGATATTAGTGAGCAGATTTAAAATGTGTGGGGTTTCATTATTATTGTCTTCAACAAATAAAAAACATCATAAGCAAACAGTACACTATAAAAAAACATACTTTACTGTTCATTTTTAAAGTTACGCACAAGAGCACACCAGAGAAAAAACATGCTTTAAAAAACGAATCTTTCAGAAAGAAGATGACACGAAAGTGCGAGAAGAACATAACCTTCTGATTCATAGAAGAAGAATATGTCTAGAAAGGAAGAAAGATAACTGAAAGACTAGTTGGTCATTCCCAGAATGAACCAAAATATTGGAAAGTTCAATTCTGTGTAACGCATATAAAAACACATACAACCTCGATATTCATATATATAATATGAATAGAGAAGTGGAAAATGATTATTCATTGTTCAGTAACTGAATAGACACTTAACCGTCTGAACAATCAATTCATCGAAGCAATTTAGTAGAAGAGAAGAGAAGAGACGGAGATAATAAGAAAGAGATAAAGACATTTGAATAGAGATGAGGTTGGAAGAAAGAGAACCTATTTAGTTTCACTTTTATTTTAACAGTAAGTCGTTTTAGTAAGTTGGGGATTTAAATTGAAGATATTTTTGGATTTATAATTGACCATAGATCCCTTTCTTTCGCTTAAACCTTTTACAATTTTATTTAATAATAATAATAATAATAATAAAAGAATTTATTTATTTTAATATTAAAAATCTATTCTTAACTTTTATCATTCATTCTCTAATAATATAATGATAAAAAATAATAAATTATTTTAATTATTATATTACAAGAAAATATATAATAAAAAATAAAAATGATTTTAATTCTTATTTTTTAAATAAATAGAAATTCCTTTAGGAATAATAAATATCAAATTTAAAGTTTGTATTATTTATTATTATTATTATTATTATTATTATATTAAAATAAATTGTTACATAGATGTTTAAATTAAAAAAATGTGAAGATATGATTTTTCTTTATAATTTAGGTAGTTTTTATGTTAATTAAAAGTTATAAATTGAATTTTATTAACTATTTTCTTTAATAAAAAATTTAAACATAAATACATAATTTCAAAATCAATTTTACCGAAGTAATTTTATCAATATTCATCCAAGCACATAGAGAAAACATATTCTCCATTTGAAAAGCAATTAAGAAGTAATTTATGTAAAATAGTTTCTCGAAGTGTTAACATTCTCTCCCGGAAATTAGTATTTAAATACGAGTAAATTATATATATATATATATATATATATATATATATATATATATATATATATATATATTTCAAAATGTTACTTATTTTCTACATATTTTATTATAAAAAAATAATTTTAATTTGTAAAAATATATTTTTTATAATTTTTATAAAAAATTTATAAAAATATTCCATGAAACATGAGAATTTCTAATAATATTTGTTGTATATATTTACGTTTTACCTAATAATAAATTATTATTATATATATATATATATTATTGGTAAATTTATAAATATATTATAAAAATGAGTTGAAAAAAATATTGAAGTTAAAAATATAAATTGATGTTGAAATATTAAAAATTGAGATAAATATTAAAAGATCAAAGAGGTGAATATCTAGATTGATAATAAAAATCGACATTGAAAAGATAAAAATTCGAGAAGATAAAAATTTGATATCGAGATGTTAAAGATAAAAAAAGATGAAAATCGAGTTTGATGATAAAAGTAGAAATCTATAAGAAAAAATTTGAAATTAAGATAGTAAAGATCGAAAGGGTCGAGATTAAGATAGTAAAATATCGAGATTAATATGTTAAAGATAAAAATGTGAAAATTAATATTTAAATTGTAAGAGATCAAAAAGGTAATCAAGATTGAGATAGTAAAAAATTGAAATCGATATTAAAAGGGCAAAAATCAAGATCGAATATTGAGAATCGAGAATGATAACGAAATTAATAATAAAAGTAATAGAAGAGTCAATCGAGAAATATATAAAAAATTGAAATAAAAAAAATAAGTGGTCGAGATGTACAAATTAATAAATTAAATAATTAAAATTTTATAATAATCAAAAGAGTAATCAAGACAAAAACTAAGTGGTCAAGGGGTATCACAAAAATAAGAGGATTGAAGATTTGTAGGAAAATTAAAAAAGAGGCAAAATAATAATTGAAAAATAGAAGGATTATCATAGGATGAGAAATTGAGAAACATATTGACAAAAGCAGATAATGTTTTCAAATATAAATTGAGGACTTAGAAATCAAGAAAGAATCATTGAAATATCAAAAAAGACGTACCGAAATGTATGGACTTAAAAAAATCGAGAAAGACAAGATATTTATCAAGAAAGACAAAAGATCAAGAACAGTAAAAAGACAAAATCAAGAGCAGTAGACAAAAAATAAGGATGAGTTATACAATTGAGATCTATATATTCTAACCCACAAAGTGACATAAATAATGCTACATGACAATGGAACTGGTCAAGAAAGGAGAAAAACCATTTATTTGATTATATTCTAACCCACAAAGTGACATAAATAATGCTACATGACAATGGAACTGGTCAAGAAAGGAGAAAAACCATTTATTTGATTGTAGGAAAATGTTTTTATTTTTTTATATTTCCTTTTATTCTCATAGCGATTACACACAATAAAATATAAATAAAATTAAATAAATATAATTAAGAGTAATAAATAGTTGGAAAATACTTACATACGAAAAGACCCATAATCAAGTAAATATTATTTCAATGAAATTCTTGACAATTTTGATTATCAATTTTATTATATTTCTTTATCAGTTTATTTTTTTTATCATTGATAAATTAGATTCATTTTTACAGTAATTTACTTTTTTCACGCAATAATAAATTAGATTCACTTTTTTTAACCATTTACTTTTCTTGCATTTTAAAGTTTCACTAATATTAAAAAATTAAAATTTATAATTAAGAACTAAGTGATTATACTCAAAGTTTAATTGAAAATTAAAAAATAGTTACTTATTAATTTAATAAAATATATAAACTAATTTATCTAAAAATATTAATTTCATTTTGAAGATAAACCAATTCATCTTGATTTCATCTTTAAAAAAATTGCAGGAAATGTGAAATTAAAAAAATATAATAAGTTTATAATAATTATTTTAGCTGTTATATCAATCATTTTTTTTATTAATACTAATATTTTAAAAATTTATTCTTACTGCTCGTACAAGTTAAACTCGTCTAATATTAGTAGATCTCTTGTTTTGAAATCTACAATACTCTATGATTTAGTCTTATCGAAACTTGTTAGTAAATGAATTTTATTTACATTTGTAAAATTAATTTTAGTTTTATTTCAACAAAACATAAAACTTTTTTCAAGGGTAAATTGAGTAAAAATAAAGCATTATAGATGAATACGTGGCTTAAAGAATGAGAAATATAAATTAGTGGATTTTCTTTTAGTACGTTCCAACGAGACACAATGGCAACGCAATCTTATCTTCCGAGTCTGAACACTTTTCATGGTCGTGCGGGAATAAGAGGTAACTATTCAACTTTCGGATGTTTTTCATTCTATTGAAGCCCGCTTCACACTGTTTGTTGTTTCGATTCTCCCATTTGTAGGACGCCAATGCAAACCTTCAATATTCAAACCAAACAATTTTGGCTTTGGCGTCTGGGTAAGCATTACCATTGGCTAAGTTTGGCATACCCATTTGAGATTTGTCTGAGTTTGTTATTTCAATTCATGGTCATATTTCCTTTTCTGTCTAGAATTTGGAAATGATTTAATGATTTTGATGGCTATGATGAAGAGGAAATGCAATGTGTGAAAGAGCTAGCTTGGAGCTCTTAGATTACTGTTACCGTTTTTATTTACTTGACATCTGCTAACTTCAATCGTTATGAATAAGAAAACGCAGGCGTGCCCGGCATTTGAGGGGTGTAGTTGAACATGCTTAACAGTGGTTTTCTATCATCTGAACAATTGTGAATAAATAAATTAGGAGTTCTTCTATATGTCTCTTATTATTGCAAGAGCTGCTTCATCCCCTATGCTATACTATACCAAAACATGACACTGGCATAAACTAAAAAATAAAAGATCCAACAATCAGTGTAGCCAAAATAATTGGAAGGAAAAAAGGCTTTTACATTGATGCTTATGTGGCTCCCCGAGATCGAAGCTCTGTTGAGTTTCGAGGTATTTAGGATTTCAGTTTACCGTTGCTATCTGAGGTCAATAAATTAAATTGAAAGCTGCTTGTATATCCCTTTGAAATGTTGAATTTATTGTGCACAAATATATTATATTGTGACGGGATATAAGATTAGTTTGGTGGTGATAGTAGAAGGAAAAGAAGGATAGGTTGTGGGTTCAAGAGGTTTTTCTGCATAGTTACCAAATAAATAAAATAATGTTTAGCTTCAATCGAAGACTAGATTCTAGAATGAGTAGAAGCCCTTCTTTAGTTGGTATATTGAAGTGCGAGCACATGAAACAAGGAGAGGGATAGGTAGTTTAGGGTAGGATAAACCTACGCCATCTTCATCGCCTTGTACTATTGGAGAGCGGGCTGTTCCAATTGTGCTACAAATAAGGGATACAAACTGATGCAATATGAATTTGTGGTGTTAGCAAAGCTCTTTTAAGATGGATTTGTGGTGCAATATAAATGAGACAGATTGATTTATCTAGGAATGGTAGAAAAAAATAAGGAAAGATAATATTTGATTTGGATATCCCGTAGATAGTGTTTCAGGAGAATATAGCATGTTTAGAACAAATATGGTTCAAATGGCCGAAATACTCTACTCCTTAGAATTCATTTATTCTATTAGTACTAATTTCGGATCCTGGTGACAAATATGATTGTTTTAAATGATATCAAAAGTGGATGAAATTGAGTTGTAAATCTATATTGTATGTTTTACTTGAAATTGGTGAGAACTATTGGAAAAAACTCAAATTCCCACAGTGACTAGACAGTACCAAAATACAAGATATAAAGAGGTAATGCTCACTTTGTAAGTCAGTTTTATATCGAATTAGGGCATACCACTTTATAAGAAGAACAAAGAAGATGAGGCATGTGATAGGATATTGGCATTTCAGTTATGATAGATTGATTTTGCATATCGAGGTGCTGATTGGTTTAGCAACAAATAGTCATGGAGCCAGGGTTCTTCACTTATTATTGATATATTTTGAAGAGTTGGGAAAGAAGCATTGAAAAAGGACAAGAGTTGAATGTGTCTAAACGTTGCAATGATCCTTTTCCCATTGAAACACCTGTATTTTGTTCCACGATGCAAAATATCATGTTATGTCAGCCTAATTTGACATTTTTATTGTTGCAGAAAACTTCAAAGTATCCCATTAAGAGAAATGGCTATCCTCAAGTCGTGGAATGTTGCTCCCATTACACAGAAGTTGGAGAATATAAAGGCACAGCAATATCAGTATTATTGGATGCAGCTACCACGCAGTTATCTCTTTATTCAGATCGACACTTGAATACTCTCAAGCTGAGCATACCCGAAACATCACATGTTCCCAAAGATCTGATGACAAGATTGGTTCTTGCCGATCTGGACCCTGGAACTGCAAAGTTGGCCATTGGGTTCCTAGGTCCCTTCCTCTCAGTGTTTGGTTTTCTCTTTATCTTGAGAATAGTGATGTCTTGGTACCCAAAACTCCCAGTGGGAAAATTTCCATATGTAATAGCCTATGCTCCCACTGAGCCACTTCTCATTCCTACCCGCAAAGTCATTCCTCCTCTTGCTGGTGTGGACGTTACTCCTGTGGTGTGGTTTGGATTGATCAGTTTTCTTAACGAAATATTTGTAGGGCCACAAGGATTATTAGTTCTCCTTTCCCAACAAGTCAATTAGCTTACGCACTTGGAGTTTGTGAATGACGCAGTTTCTAATTTCTACTACATCTTGTTGGAGGACATGTAAACAAAAATAGTTACATCGGTATATTACATATGCTTTATCAAAGGAGAAAAAAGTTGTGGGAAAAAGATACACTTGATAGGGCAATCAAGGATCTTCAAATAAACGAACTTGGTTTGTCATCCTACTAGTATAAAGAATAATGTCACGCTCTGTGATCTTATGGAAGTATAATTAAGCTTATTTCATTGTCACGAGGAATAAACGCATTTGATCATTGATTAATGCCTTCAATTTGATTTGTTTTCTTCTGCACGGAAAAGTGGGATAACATTCCTTTCGAGTAAAATATTGATGTCTACCGTTTTCAATTGCCAACCAACTGTCTACCTTCATATTACTCAATATGAGTGAGCAGCATTAGCATATAAAGGAAACGACGCACTAGCGTTCGATTACAAACCTTTGCTTATACTGTGTATTGTATGTTTTGACTGGTAAAACAATCAGAATGGTAAACTTAACGCTTTTTTTGTATATAGATTGGATTTGGAAGACGGTTAAAGAGAAAACTTAAGAAAAGGAAACAAGGGGAAATTAAACAAACGAAATTTAATATGCTATATTGAGCTCAGATATATTATTGTCTAAATTAAGGGGGATCAGCGAGAATGCATGTTGCAGGCATAATATACTGAAGCATGTGCATGCTTAGAATAAATAGCTCAAATGACAAAGGCAAAGTTATTCAGCCCACACTAAAGAAATGCCAACAGCAAAAAATTTATCGCCAAAATTATTATTGTACAATATATCTCTTCTAAAGGATTAAATATGCGCTCATCTGGAGCTCCTCAATGCTACATCAAATATTTGGACAAGGGACTAGAAAACAAATTACAAAAAAAGTAATAGTGGTCGAAAGAATTATAATATTCTGAATCTAATCTACAGGAAATGCTAGTGTACATTAAGTTGTTGCTATCTGAACTGTTCATGAGTTCCTCTTTGTCATGAGGGCTGCATCTGATCTCGCCGAAGAGCCTGCTGGAGCTGAATGACCTGTTGTTGCTGCTCTGGCGGCAAGGAACTCAATTGCTCTGGAGTCAGATTCAATACTTGTTGCAGCAAAACAGACTCCACATCAGGTGGAAGCTGGGATGAACGAAAAAAATAAAGATGATTTATAAATCCAGAACGATTGGTTAAAGTAATCAATCAATACAGGGTCCAGGTGGTAAAAAGAATTAAACAAAAAAGAAATGTAAATATGAAACATTTGAAGGCATTTTTTTTCAGGCAAAAGTTTGCGAGCATTGGACTTTTTAAATAAAAGGCATACGATGCGTTGGCGTTTTGCACTATGCATAAAATCCTTCTCCTAATGTGGGGAGTCATATTACCAAGGTAGAGTCTAAGCTTGTAACCAAGGCAGAGTCATGTTAAGCATGATCCGTTATACCAATCTCTAGTTTCACGCAAATTAGTGGTTATATGGGCATGCATGACCCCTACAGAGGTAGTTTCTAAAGATGGTTCAGATGCCAAAAATCACAGAAACACTTTGGTTCATTGGCTCGGTACATAGATAAAGCATAAATTTACTCACTTAGTGATGATATTTCAAAGTTCAAACTAAAAGGATCAGAAGGCTTTATAGCATAACCTACTGGATGCGTATGTCAAATATAGTGCCCACACATAATTGGGAAATTTGATTCAATTCCTATTAATTAAGTATACCTAACCACACACACAATCTAATGTAAATTTCAGACATTATTTACGAAAGCAGGCAATAATATTAAGCCATTCTGAAGTATGTTCTCGACATTCTTTTCTTTAAGGTTAGACAAACTTTTCTAGACATCAAATGAAAGACAATTCAAATTACTGAATCTCAAAAGACCTTACAACAACTTTTGCATGCAAATTTGAACAATAACAATGAATCATCAAATAAATTCAGAAGAAAATAATTCACATTCACTTCTCATCAATGAATCACCAAGTCACGTACCTGAGAAGATTGTTGTTCGGGATATTGCCCTTCTGTTTTAGGAGCTGCGTGTATAGGCAATGAGCTTCTTCCAAGGGCATGAGATGGTCCATCGGTGACAGGCACGTCTGAAATCCCAGCAGAAAGAGATGCACTCCTTCCGTCATCCAATTTCATGAGCTTTGATGGGTGAGAAAAAGATTCTGAAGAATCACGAACCATGCTTGTTTTCTCCACTCCCAAAGGCATGCTTGAATACGTTGTATTAGAAGATTTATCACCTTTATTCAATAACTGAGAATTAGATGATGATATGGAGGGACCAGGCTGTTTCAAAGAATGAAGTTAGATACGTTACTTAAAAATATAAGCATATAAAATATAGAAGTTGTAGCCAGCTCAGCAGAAGTGAAGAGAAAATAAACGTCTACACACTATCAGCTACACGCAGCATATCAATTTGAAAGCACAAAGGGATTATGCTCAACCAATAACTGGACATTTCTATGAATGGTAAATAATGTGAAAGCATTACAAAAATGTCAATGATGCTTCAATAGTAGGTTTTGGTGAATTTTTTTCTTCATTTACCATCTCTTTCTTTTGATAAACAAATAAAATATTAAAAAGGAAAGTAAATATACAAATGCAAGAGGATAAAAAATCTCCAAAAACTAAGCAAACAAGAAAGGGAAAAAACTACATGACCACCTATTTATAACATAAAATACAAAAGGGTACTGAATTTAGACTCTCTAATATTTTCACTTTCAAATCTGAAATCATTCAACTTGCAACCCTGCTCTAGCAACTGGAGGGATATATATCCCTCAAAGTTTATGTGTCTGATTTGACTGGTAATATTAGTTAAACTCGCAAGTTAACTCAGATGAGAAAGTTCAGGGTGGAAAAACAGACTGACTTGTTGGGAAAATAGTATCAAACCTGGATAGAATGAGCTATGAACAGACAAACTCATTTAAACTCACAATTTTACACATGGGCTAGGATTGCTGCAGCAATATTTCCCATATTGGTCAAAAAGTATAAATATTCTATCTGCAGTTGATGGGATATAGTGATATATCAGGAATCCTTATGGTGCTAAAAAGGCGTTTCTTCTCTGATAGAATTGCAGGAACGGAAAGCTTTGCTTGGTACATGTGGGTTTCTCCTATTGTCTAGTTTTTGTATTTCTATTATCCTATGCAACAGACTAATTTCTTTCTCTATTACCAATACGAAAATAATAATAGGCAATAACAAAATGCATAATGCAAGAATAATCATCCAATGAAAAGAAAGGTGGGGCTAACCCAGCATGTTACGTTCTAATCTTAACTTTTAATGTATAGATTTATTTAAAAAAAAAAATCCTATCTCAACATAAAAGAACTAAAACACGAGCAAAACATGGCACCTGAAAGTTGGCATCTGGACGAACCATTTGACTATTATGTCCAACAGTTGAGTTTCCAACATGTACAGAATGCTGTAGCAAAGAGGCATGCATTTGCTGGTTCAGAGCAATTGAAGTTGTTGGTTGAATTGGAGGCCTGACAGACAAACTTCCCAAACTCGGGCGCACAGAAGGAAGCATTAAATTTGGTTGCCCTGACAAAGTTCCGGGCAGTACAAGGTTACTTTGATGTTGTTGAAGAGGAATTCGGGGCTGCACTGGAGGCTTTAGATGAGCAGTTAATTGATTAGGAGCAAGAGGATTATGAATTATGGTGCCGACTTGGCCTTCTTGAGCATAAGGTGTCAAACCAGACTGCAATTTGCTCTGCCCATGAGGCGGAATGCTAGGTAGAGTTTGAACCAATGGCGGCTGACCCAGCTGACCTTCATTCATTACAGACTGTGAGGTTTGATCTGAAACCATCCTAAGGTTTGGCATTTGTAACTGCAATATTATTATGAAAAATAAAATTACAAGATCTAGAAGGAATAAGCTTAAGGAGCAGAAGTCTCGGTAGTATAATATAATTTTAATGTTAATTTAAAATGGCGTAAGCCTTAAATGATCATAATAGTTTAGGGTTTAGGGCTATTCAATAATACTTCAGTTAATGTTATAATTCCTACAGCCATTTTTAAAGCTTTTCAGCAACTGGGCTTCTATGCCTTTTCCTCAAGTCGTTTCAGTCATTTGGCTTTATTTCTTAATGGTTAATTATTAAACTTTAGACCTCAGGTTTAGGACTATTTGTAACCCAAATTTTGACTGGTCGTCCCCTCATACAATTGATGTATACAGCTGCCATGAAATCATTTCCAGATAATTCCTACTGCCTAGACATGCAAGGCATTCAATTGCTTAACAAAGACTATTGCTCTCCAGAGGCAATATATAAAACAAGTAATAAGAAAATAGTGTCCCAGAACACTCGAACTGTAATCTACAAATTAAAAGGTTCAATTCACAGCCTTGGCAGTTGGGATTTTTAGCACCCTAAATCAAATTGCAAGTCCCGAATGTCGAATATTTGGCATAAAATATAAAACAAATAAACATCAAGCAGAAAGATAATGAAACAAACCACTTGGGTAGTCACCATTCCTAGCATTATTTGCGCCTGCAAATAAAATTGTGAACAAAATTATCAAAAAATTACCGAAATCATTGATACATACAAATACAGATCCACAAAAACCCCAAAAGGTTACATTTTTGGGGAGTTACAAATATTGCTATTAGATAAAACACCTTGATTGTCAAAACAAAGACAAAGTAGCACACGAAATTGAAAGATTCTAAATTACAGCCCACACAACGAACATCGTTATATTTTCTTTTAGACAATAAATTTATGGAACGAGAATTACAAGAGTCCGATAAGGATGAAGGAATACTCTTAAAGAAAACAGAATGAAAATGGCTGGTGGCAGGAACCAAGTATTATAAAAATACCATGTAACCATGGACCACAGAGCCAAGACTGACTATTATGAATCATGGTTTTGGTGCAACGTACACTATGAAATGGTAGGCTGAGTTTTTCAACTTTCAAAAGTGTAAAGGATAATTACAAAAAAAAAAGGCCACAAAATAAGAAAATCATGTAAAAATAGCATATATTTTAGACTAAACATGTCCAGTGGAATGTTCCTGGTTTAGTCACGTAATGGATTGGAATGAAATTAGTGCAAAACAAAACTATCTCCTCCCTCCTCCAAGCAGACATACCCTGAATTCCAGTTCTTCAAGCAGAAGGATTTCTTACAAAACTGCTATGAATGACACACAATCTCAAAAGGGAAAAAAAATAAAAATAAAAAACTCAGCTCAGCCGCATTTAAATTGAAAATATGAGAAAAGGTCGTCCAAAAATTCATTTCCTATTCACCAGTCTCCACTACTCAACTATGTTAATTTTCAGGATCTTATCTCATTTGTTCATTTCTAACATAGTCACATGTGGTGAATTCAGTTAACTGTCTTCATTACACAATTTGATAGCTTCCATAATTGAAATCTATATCATACAAGCACACGTAGAAACTAAAAAGAAGCAAGTTTGTCATCGAAGAAAGGTATGCTAAAAATTCACGGGGGAATTGATATAGGAGAAAAGTACACACCTGGAAAAGAGCCTTGGGTAACTGTGGCCTTGAAAGCAACAGCTGGCGAGCCAGATCCTTGTTTTGTGTAGCCATTCCCTGCCATCATATCAAGATTGAATAGGTCAAGAAAAGAGAAGTCTAGGCAAGTTAAATTACCTTTAACCAATAGTTTACCTTGAGCTCAGAGATCATCTCCGTAAGCTGACTCCTGGACATTTTGGCCAGATGCAGTGTTAGAGGATCATGTGCCAATGCTGACTGACTTTGCAAACTATTTTGATTTGATTGGATGCCAAACTGAGCACCACCTAGAGCTGCTGTCATCACAGCTGCAGCAGTTATGGCAATATGGAGACCAATAGGCTGATGCTGAACAGCTTCACCATGGACAGCTGGGCCACCAACTTGTTTCTGAGGGTCTTTAATACATAAAAAGAAAAAATGAAAAACACAGGAGGAAAAAAGATTATGTATGCAATAGAATTTATCACAAAATAAACGAATGGCAAGAGCATAAAGAACCAACCAGCATTGGTTGTCATTCCAGGCCCACCACGACCCTGTGCCAAAAAATAAAAAATAATCAATTTAATCTGTAATACAACCAACATCCAGTACATGATTCCTCTATTTTGACCGAAAAATGAACAATGAAATTTCGCGGGGTGTAGGGGATCCTAAATTCCTTAATCATCATCTTTCAAATAAATGAGTTTTAATGTATTCACATTACTTTATTGTCAAGAGGCTTGACACCTTTGACTGAATATGGGTGACTCAATTTAATTGGTGAAAAATGAAACTACCACAAATAAAAGAGATTGAACAATGCGAGATCATCACAATATTTGTATATGTTAAAACGTATTTCTCTTTTGGTTTCACATTGACCAACTTCTGAGGCTTGAAAAATATAAATGAGCGACAACAAATGTCCGATAAGTCATGATTTTCCAGGCCCATGCCAGTATGAATAGTTTGGAATTGAGCTTCTCCCAGCTTACTCGCCACATTACATAGCAAAGATTCGGAAGAATAACTAGTCACTATTTCAAGAAACTTTGACAATTTACCTGTTCTCTATTTCTGTCAGTTCCTTTGTCATTTTCAGCAAAATCAACACGTAATTGCCGCCCATTAATTTCATAACCCTGAAGATTTCGTCGAGCACTTAAAGCGGTCTCTTCATCCTTATACTCACAGAATCCATAACCTTTTGGTTTCCCAGTTTCTCTGTCAATAACTAATCTGCAGATAAAAGAAGATAAGAATACTTCAAAATCTTCAACCAAATAAACAATTGGTCAAGAAGCAAAAGGAGGTTCCAAAATATCACAGAAAAAATAAATCTCATAATGAAACTTATCCCTTAAAACAGACTTGGAAAGCCGCTTCTAGCCATAACTATTGGCCTTGCTTGCATAAACTTTTCCATAATTTCTTATAAGATCTGAGAATAAGATGGTAAAATAAATTGAATTTCTCACATAAGATAAAATCAACTTAGACACCTCAACTAGTGGGAAAAACTTATTTCATTTTTCTTATTATTTACTTCTACAGTAAGTGTTTATGGAGAAGCTTCTAGGACCAAAGTCTACACCTAATCCTCTACTCCCAGATTGGAAGAAAATACGAATTGTTGTAACAAATAAGAAAAACCTAAAATACAATATTCAACCACAAGAGTTTAACTTTTTTTCAAAGTTACCTGAATGAGACTACTGGGCCAACCTCCTGGCAGATTTCGACAAGCTGTTCCTCTGTAGCATCATACGGTATATTCCCAACTACACCAAAATCACAACAATTGTCATAACCTATCAACCAACGCGCACGAATTTCATAAACTTCAATCTGATTGAAATTGACAACATCCAAGGTTGTTGTAATAACACGAAGTCACAAAGGTTGAAATTTAGAGATAAATAAATTCAATATTTAATTTTGATTTCCGATTTCTTCAACACCTAAACACTCAATAACCAGAAAAATGCGAAGATGGAGAGAGAGGGTTACCGAAAACGCAGCGATGCTGGGACTGGGAGGTGGCCATGAAATCAACAGCAGAAGAAGAAGGTGAAGCGCTGCTCCATCTTCTTCCTCCTTGGAAACATAATTTGTCGGGGGAGATACAAAGAAACTTTCCGTTTCGATTCGATCTTCTTTTTATTCTGCAGCAACGTATTGTTGTGTTAATGAAAGGGTTTTTAATTTTGTTTTATAGACATAAATTATATTTTTGACACATCGATCCTTATAACTAGTCACTATTTTATATCATAATAAAAATTACCTTACATGTAAGATAAAAGAATTAACAAGTATTATAAGGATAAAAAATATTGAAAATTATTTTTTGAAAATTAATCGAATTTATTTTTTGAAAATTAATCGAAAATATTTTAAAAATGTAATTAAAAAAAATAATAAGTTATAATAAAAAATAGAAAATAACTTTAATAAAAATGAAAACATAATATACATAAAAAATTAAAATTAAAATATATTTTTTCAAATTTTATTTTTTAATATTTAAAAATAAAAAACAAACACTGTTTTTATTTTAATTTTTAGTTTTAAAAACTAAAAAATATAAATTATTTAGATAAATAGTTTTAACAATACTTATTAAATAACTTTTACTTTAAAAAATAAAAAATATGAAAACTATATTTAAAAAAGTAAACGTGTGAGAGTTTTTGAAAAAAAAAAAGATTAATTTCATACAATAATATAAATATGTATTTTAGTACACGACATGCGTAATTAAAGAGAGATAATTGTACATCTAATTCGCAGTCCTGATATTAATTTATAGCATATTACAGATAATCATTGGAAATAAAATTTATCAATAAATATCTTTTATTTTATTTTAAACCATTTTATACCTAATTAACAACTCTTCTTATAATTAAAAAAAACTAAATCTTATTAAATAATTTAATCACATTTTGATTATTTCTTTATTTAAAATCTATAAATATTTTTAAATATATTGTTTTATTTTTAATATTAACAGTTAATATAATAATATTAATATTGCATATAAATAAATATATATATATATATAATTTTTATATAGAAATTAATAAATAAAATACATTAATATTTATTATCTTATATATTGGGATTATTAATATTTTATGCATAAGAGTTTTGATAAAAGGTAAATTAAAATTATAAGTGTGAAGATCAATTAAGAGTAGAAACCAGGATTTAAGAATAAAATTTGAAGTTTTATCGATTAAGTTAAAAAGAATTATAAATAAAATATATTAATTATTTAAAATTTATTACCATAAAATGATAATATTTTTATAATTCTTTTTTCTGTTTTTTTATTTTTTATTTTCATTTCTACTTTGATCTATTTTTTAATTCTAAGTACGCATTAGTGATTTTATAAGAGAAAATATCATTTTTATCTTATTAAAATTTTAAATAGAACAAGTTATTATATTTAATTTATGAATATTGTAATATATTTAACCTGTTAATTGAAATTTTTCATGTTTTCCCATGAGATTAAATGTTGTTAGAGTTTTTGAAATAAAAAAGATTGAGAATTTGAGGCAAAAGAAACTAATAATAAGTTTCTTAGCACTCTAAAATAAATCATTTGAGTAATTATAACTTGGTCACTTGAAGGGAGTTGATTGTGGAGACAGAAATATGAAGAGTCTGCTGGAGCCATGACCCTCTCAACCCCAAACCATTATATATATATATATATATATATATATATATATATATATATATATATATATTATTATTTTATAAATATTAAAAATTTATCTTTTCTTCTCTTAATTTATTATTATACATAACTTTTCATTAACATGTTTTTTTTTTTTATCTTTTTTTTTTTCCAACTACAACTTTTTATACAAAATATTCATTTTGTCTTTTCACATTTCTATCTTTAATTTTTATCATTTGTTCACCCTCATGTTTTTTTTCTCTCTCAAGGTTTCACCTTATACCATACAAATTGAAAATGGTTCTTTTTAGTTTTTTTTTTTTTATAATTTCGTCTTTATAACAAAAATTAAATTTTTTATTTTTAGTTTTAGTTTTTTTTTTCTTTTGTTCAAAAATAAATAAGGCAAAAAGTTAAAAAATAAATAAAATATCTCACAATATTTTTTTAAGTAAAAACTATAAATAAATTTTTTAATTTTTTTTATTTATTATTATAACAATTAACATGTGCACTATGATATTTTTCATTTTAATATTTTATGATATCTTATTTTGATGTTAAAATGTGAAAAAAAAATTGAGTTTTAGAAATATATAAAAATAAAATTATAGAATCATTTTTAAAAGAAAAGAGAGGACAGATGAAATAAATTTTATTTTCTTAAATTTAAATTTAATTAATAATATTAAATATATAATATATTTATTTTTATACGTCAGTCTACTTGTCTAAAATTCTTGGTTCCGTACTTGATTGTGAAATAATAATATTGTTATTTTATGTAATTGAATGAGTTAAATTAGATTTATTATGTGGGAAAGATATGCAAAAAATACTAGGATATAATAATAATAATATTTAGATTAGATATAATATATTCTATAAGAAAATGATATAATAGAGTATCAAATGATAGATGTTAATATCTAAACAATAATTTAAGGTGTATTTTCATAATATGTCATCTACATAATTCGCTTAAGCGACAACTTCCTTGTTGTTCATGCGAAATGTGCAATGAAGATAAAAACTCATATCCGGTGTAATTTCGCTTAAACAAAAATATATCGCTCAAATGAAAAACACAAGTCTCGGGTATATTTTTACTCAAGCAAAAGAAGTTTCGATCAAGTGAGATTTCCCACACAAAAAAACTTGATCAAACTTCTAAAAATCATAAAAAATAACTTCAAACTCCAAATTTAACTATTCATATACCCAAATTGAAGTCTCGAAAATGAGGAATCCAATAAAACAAAAATGAGTCAAAAAAATATTAAAAAAAATATTGTCAAAAGAATAAGTAAAGGTCAAATTAGAAAAATGTATTTTGTGTTGTAAATGTGATAAATACTATGAATATAACTTAGAATGTTAAAACATAAGTTATGAGTATGAATGAGATATGTTGAGTACTATTATATGCATAGAAAAATATTTTGTTGTAATGTGAGAAGTATCATGAGATATCCATATATGTATGTTATATATGTAATGAATTATAAGATGATGTGATGATATTTTATGTATGTTTAATATTAAGATATATTTATTGAGACTTAGTCAAGTCGGAGAGTGATTTATAATCAATTGAGATATATTTATGTATGTAAAATTAAATCAAATCGGGAATGTGATTTATAATTGACTAAAATGTACGTGGGTTCTTGAGGTCCTATGTGATGAAATGTGTATGAATATTGAATTGAGATTCCAAAAAATATTATCATGACTTCACTAATAACTGGAATCACATAGATAAAGGGATCACGTGGTGAGAGTTAAAAGAAAGTCTTTATGACTTAGTTTGTGGTGTAAAAAAAATGTATTTGATAAGGGAGTTTATCTTGTCAAATGAGAAATTGCGTTTCAATTATATACCTATTTTAAAAATGTCCACTTTAAAAAGATAATGTGACAAATATAGAATATTCGAATCTAATTCAATATCTAGTATTATGAAATTTGTCTAGAGTCTATGTGATGTAAATTGATATGATATAATAAATTTAAAATAGATTTATATAATGATAAATATATGTAAAAATTCATGAAATTGTAATTTTAAAACAAATTAAAATTTAACCTATTTTTTTCATAATACTAGTTTATCCTATATATTTTGTACATTGTTTTTTTTTGTAGTACGATGACTATGTTTTACATTGAAATATATGATCACGTGTTAAAAATTAATGGAAATGATAGAATCTTTTTGTTAATTATATATTTTATGATATTTTAAATGTGTATAAAAATTCTCCATAGTTTATATTTTGAAAATACCTTTATGTAAATTAAATAAATATTTATAAAATGTTGTGAGATGCTGTAATAGGAAATTTATGTATTATTATTTTTAATAAAATTAAAATTTAACTAAAGAATAATGATTATATTAAACAATAAAATACGTTAAAAATTATTTTATTATAAAACTAAAATTATATAAGTAGTAATTGAATCTTGATACACGTAATTTTCTTTTACCAGCGTCCACGTTATTACATTAAACATAATGTTGAAGACCAAGAAAATAAAAATTGCGCAATGTTCACCAAGTGTTGTTGTGAGCTTAAGTTTCTTGATCGGAACATGTCATGCAAAAACAGTTGTTGCTGCTCTGTCTATCTGGATCAAAACATCAGGGCCAATTGACATAAAACACCAAGTGTGAAACTAGCTATGCTTTTACATAAATTCTCACACCAACTTTTAATATATAATTTTTCCAACAATAACTTAAAATGATTGGTTGGGGATGTATTATTATTTGGCAGATCATAACCAAGCAGAAAATATTCTATGAATTTATTGATTAAAAACGAAAATAACCACCAATGCAAGTAAAGTACCCAAAACATTAATATTTTACTAAACTTTATTTTAGCAAACATGAAATGAAAAATGGAATCTTTTGCTCTAAAACAATAACTTATAAGACAATCATTTGATTATTATATTTTTTTATTAACTTCCATTTGATTTCCCTTATTCATTTTATAAAATAGTCAATAAACACAATTAACTAATAGTTTAATTTTCAAAGCAAAAGTTGTGCGGTTACAACTAGTGTTTTAAATTAAAAAGAACAATATTTAAGGCTTTTGAACCAAATTCAAGCAAAAATTGTAGTAATCTACCATCACAAAGTCCAAAAACAGTTGTTTTCTCCAGAGTTTATCATAAATATTAGATCATCTTTGATATTAAGAGTTTACACCATCTTTTAAGTAAATCTTTATTATCTATGTATTTTATAAGATCTACTAAGATTTTATTCCCTTTTTATTATAATAAAAAATTTTATTTTAAGATTTTAAGTAATTTTATAATTCATGATAAACTTTTATTTAATTTTTAAATTTAAAAAATAATTAAAATTTACTTATTAAGAAAAAACAAAATTAATGTCAATTTTAAAATATTTTTTCTTTTTAAATTTAGTTATCTCTTCCACCCTTGTTCTAGCTTCTTTTTTTCATTTTTAATCTCCTCCTACCTTTATCCATATTTTAATTCCTTTTCTTTTATCCTCCTTCCCTTCCCAACCCCCTTTTTTTCTGTGATTTTTCTACCTCCCCTTTTCCTTCCCACTTCTTTTTTCCTGTGATATACGTTAAGATTTTGGCAATACGAAATCTTAGACTTACGATTGTATTCAAGGGACAGATACCCATAGATATTAGAACAATAGATTTATGTAATTAATTAATAATTATTTTAAGAGTAAAGCCTAAAATGATTTTTAATGACTGACATTGTTGAAAGTAAATTATATTTTATTTTAGCATTGATAAATAATATCAAATAAAATAAAAACCTGCAGTACATAACTCGACACATATATTTCATATATAAACATTTATTTAAAAAGTACTGTAATTATTTAAAAAATAATAATCTTTCAGGAGGAAAAATGCAATTCAAACCAATTTTTCTGAAACCATTTTTGATGGTCTTACCAATAACTGACCAATTTCGGCCTATTGATCAATTTTCAAACCCAGGTCGATGACCTAACCTATTATCGGTCCAACCATCCAGTTTCATAAACTTAGCTCCTTACTTGCAGACCGGTTCTTAATATTCAGGACACATGTTTATTTATCAAACTTAGCTCTTAATAACAATTAAATGCTAATACAGGCGTTATAACCGACAAAAGATCACAAATACAAAGACACGTTTCAAAAAATGAGATCTTATCCATGAACATTCTATCTACAAAATAAAATTCCCTCCAGGTTTAATAAGATTTACATGGGCCCAAAAAGAAAATCTAAAACTAATAAAAAAATAAAGATTAGATGAGTTCGAAAACTTGGTTACCTCACCTTGCAAATTCCTGTACATTGCCATTTCTTCAATTAAGACTCATTTAGGCTTACCCTACGCCCTATAATGCCCTTAATATTCACAAAGATATTTTTTATTTTGAGAATTTGTTAGAACTGCACTGTTTGGTAATTCCGGGGAGGTCCCAGACAACAGTCATTCTGGGAGGTCCCAGACAATATATACCTAGCAGCAAAACTTTGGATTTACATGATATATATAATAATCAAGGAGAGATACATCTCCCTAATAATCTCAAGTTTCCAACAAAAATCCATAAAAAAGCACATAAAGCAATGAGTATAGGGAAGAAAAGGATTGAAAATCCCCTTCTGCCCGCTTTCTTCATAGTTGCGGTGTCTTTACCTGCGGCATTGTTAAGGTGCTTGATCTTCACCCGGCTGAAGCTAGACATTCGATTCAAAGCTCGGTTCACCAAAGCACTTTCAGCAGCTGATGCAGGAGTAGTCGGTATTGACTCAACAAAGGCCCAGAGAGAAGAGGAGAAGCTATTTGTAGTAACATCTTCCACCGTGCTAGTTTGATTGTTATTGCCTTCAGTAGGAAAGCTGACAGATTCATATACAACACCTAAAACATGACCGAAAAACAAAAACTAGCATACATTAGGGGATAGCCTAAGACATTTGTTTTAGATTTTTCAAATCAGACACTTGAAACTGGCTCGGCTCTCATTTTCCCAAAGGGAATATAAAGTCAGAAAACTTAATTTGAGTTTTAAAAGCTATCAAAATGGCACAAATTTTATACTCCAAAAAAGCTTCCGCCATGCATAAGCTGGCATGCCAATCAAGAGCATTAAACTGTGAAGAGCTCAGAACAAATGAGATGGGAAGCTTGAATCTAACTCTGAATCAAAGAAAGTAAAATCATTATTTGGCAGTGGAGCAACACTGTATCTTGTGCTGTTGACAATACCTGGGGAAGATAACGAGAAAGAATCAACAAAGCCTTCTGATGGAATCAGGGTGTTTCTTTCACCATGCATCAAGAATTCACCAACAGTTTGGTTGGCATCCTCTAGATTGGGTAGGAACTGGTAACTTTGACTTTCAATATTGTTGCTGACAAGGGCATTTGAATATGCATGTGAATCTGGTTGGTGAATAATTGGCCCCAAGTCACGAAGAAACATCTCTGCATCTTGGTACAAATCAAGTTCACTTAACCCATCTTCAAACTGCAGGTACTCCACAGGATTTTCCATATTTGACAATGCAGGTTCATTATCAATGAGATCATTAATTTCCAAGAAGCCATCCTCATCCAAGTCAAGTCCCTTTGTTCTAATGTTGGAGGCAGAAGAAACCTCAGATGCTTCAGAAACTTGCAAATGAGACGTAATTGGCTGGTTGAAGTCAAAGCTGGGCTGCGCATCAAAATATTGACTGCTAGGATTGATCGCATCAGGGAACATGACAGGCTCAGATAACTGATCCACAACAGTACTTTGTGTTTCTTCAGTAACAACCTTCGCAATTATAGAACAAATATCAGCAACGACTTTCAGAATGACATGTAGACAATAATAGGGCAACAAATCATCAATAGCTTTGAAAATATCGATAAAGGAAAAAAGGAAGACCAGCATTACAATCAACAAATAAATGGGACTGCCTTGCAGTTTCTTTATTTACAGTAGAGATATTCAAAAGCATTATTTTCAGTATTCACAAACCAAAACCACAAAGTATAGCAGCTTTTCACATATTTTGATTCGAGCAAGACAAATAATCCCCACTAAAACTGCAAAATTTTGCTGTCAAATTGGAAGCCGATTTATAACCAACTGCATCAACAATAATCTTATCCCACCAGGTGAGGGGAATCAGTTTATAGACAAAAAGATCAAAACTTGGAAAGGTCGAAACAATTGCATATATAGTATATGCTGCTAAAGGTTTCCTACCCGTACACCCTACCCACACAATAAACAAAAGGAAATAAAGGTGAATCTAAATCAATAAGAAACCTTGAAAAGATGACAGACCTGAGAAAATTCAGGATAAACATTCACATGTCGCTCATCAAGGACAAGCTCATCATCCAAAATTTCTCTAATGATGTCATTGATTTCATCATCAAGCAAAGGTACATTAACTGTCTCACTAACATCATTAAGAGGCTCCTGATCAATTGGGTGAATATTAAAATCTACTACGTCATCATCTGCCCACTCTTGTTCATTAAATGGTGCACCATACTGTTCACCATTTTTTGGACCAGGTCCACTTTTCTTGTACACCTTGTAAAGTGCATAATAGTCCTGATAATGAATTTATATTAAAAAAAAAAAACCCAAAGTCAGAAAATAGTACTCTTACCATGATCAGAACAAATGAAGAAATTTAAAGCCAAATGGTACCTTAACACCCTGGCATCTCTTAAGCTCCTCTTCATCCATGGTGTATTCATGCATAACCCAATCAGTCCGTTCACCACTTGGAGCTCTGCCTATATAGAAAACCAGGGTCTTTTTCACTCCAACTGTCCTAGAATTGCATATTACATTACGATCCTTTCCTGTTGCCTTCCAGTACCCATGCCTGGTGGCTCGATTAGACCTTGCACCATTAGGATACTTCCTATCTCTGTGACAGAAAAAGAACCATTGCCTGTCTCCAGTTTTCAGTATAGATTGCCCTTCAAAATATTAAAAGTCATTAATTAGTCAGTAGCCAAACAAAAATTTAACGGGAGTCAGAGTTTTATGATTCAGATTAAGATATATTGGGACTGAATACGAAAGATGTGTAGTGATGCACATTATATCCAATCTACAAATGTTTTGTGCAGCATAGGCCAGAACTTTAGAACTCCAAAGCATTGACAATATTGAAACATCAATTCCCATGAAATAGCCACCATATCAACCAAGAGATCTCGAACCCACCACCACCCTCTCCAAACACCATAATAAATAAAAAATAAATAAACATAGCTAGTGCTGTGGTAAATGAAACCAGGCCACAAAGCTAAGGAAAACAAAACTCCCGTGAGCAACCTAACAGAAAAAACAAAACAGATTGACACCACCACGACAATAACCTGAACCGCTTAAAGCTACAAATAAAACCCAAATAACACTACCTTATTCAAATAAAGGTAAGTCAACTATTGGCTGTACCAGAACAAAGCATCTAAAGCATAACTTCATCAAAACATGATATCAATCATAACAATATTTACAACAATAAATTCATTACCATATCATCTTCTAATCAAACACACAAAACAACCAAATAAAAAGAATCACAAATCCAAGTCAACGTCATAACAATCAGTCAATCATCGACTAAAAAATGATAAAAGATAGAAACAAACTATCAAGTACCAGGTAACTCCTCAGGATCCCACTTATACACATCGGTTTCACGAATCACGTTGAGCTTCAGCCTCTTCCCACAAATCTTCCGCTTCAGATAATACATCACCAACTCCTCATCAGTGGGATGGAAGCGAAAACCCGGCATAGATGACATCATCTGGCTGAAGCAATCAGCGGAACCGTCTCCCGAAACCTCACCCATTCTCGATCGCAAGCAAAAACCAAATAACCCTCGGTCACCCAACACCAAAAACTCACTTTCTAAACCAAAACCCCGAAAAATATGACACAGTTCAAGCCTCCTGGTAGTCGAAACCGGCGATCAAATCCTGGAATAGAAAACCCTAACTAGAGAAAGAAAACCAGAATTTTGGGAACAAAAAAGTGACAAAGCCAAAATCCACAATTACATGGTACAAATCGAACCTCTAGGTGAGAGGATTCGATACTGAGTCGCCGGACAAAAACCTAAGCCCAGAGAGTGTTAGAAAGCAAAGAACGCGTGAATTGAGAAAATGGTAAGATATGAGGGGTTTTGGTTCGGGTTAGTATTGTGGTCAAAGACGGAAGCTGATGGCAGTGGCTGGGAACCTTCCTTGGCATGAGATCCACTGTTTCTCAATGATAGAGTAAGATTGTGAGATCATCCATGTGATGCAATTACGTGGGATTCAAGATTAAGTCTCGAAATGATAAACGGTGATTAAAACACTGGAGTTGAAGGTGTAACAACTACATATGAGTACGGGTGCATGGGATCGACCTATTTGGTGTGAAAATTTTTTCAATTGGGTATCCTACACTTCAAATCATACTTTGATTATCTCACAACTGCGCAGACCAGAAAGGTTACTATTGTTGACTAATAAACAGTCTAGTTTTTTATTTTACAAATGTATAATTTATTATTTATTAAATATTATATATTATAAAAAAAATGGTCACCTAAGTAAAAAGTACATAACATTATTATATATTTGTTTTTCATCCAATGTCATAACTATTTATTGTGTGAAAATTTATACTATATGTAGTTATAGTAGTGTTAGTAAGAGATCAACAAAAAATAAAAAAAGTGAAGGAAGCAAAAAATCGAGAACTATACAATTAATTGAAAAATCGATAAAATTAACAAGACACCTGGTGACCACAAAGATAAAAACATATCGAGTATTGAAATCGAGAATCGAGGGAATAACACTTAACGTCCGTTGGTGAAGAAAATCAAGAAATCAAAATCATGTAACGTTGAGGATATCGAGAATCAAAAGCAATCCAAAACTCTCGAAGTCTCGAAGTCTAAATTGAAGGGAAGACTACCATACGCGAATATCGAAATTCTGGCTAAAAAGAACAGTCGACGTATACATCGAACATAGTAAGCGGTGGCAAAGGCCGAAGGTCAAGGGAACAGTTACCTCATGCATGGGAACGTGGATGCAGTTTCTAAACCATAGAGCTAAGAGCAAAACTGCAAAAAGACGTGCACAGAGAACGTGGTAGCAGTTTTCGTTAACTGCTCTTAAGAAACTACTTGAAAAGACACTATAAATAGAGCGAAGGATGAGAGGGGAGGGGGGACAAAATTGGCAGAGAACAGAAATACTAGTGAGAAGTCTACCGGAGAACGATGAACATCATGAAGTTTCTGGCGATCTGGATTTCCACGCTCATTGAGTACCTTTACCGCTTTCTTTATTTTCCTTGGTAATTTACTTTGATGCAGTTTATGTTTAGCAACTTTAAGTTTCTGTGTTTTCGATTCCTGGTCAATTTCAGTTTAATGGAAATAAAACTTTCTGCATTTAAATTTTTCGTCCTTTAACTTCGATGCAAATTCGATTTCCAGTTATTTACTTTTTATGCGTATTTCGATTTCTTGCTATTTACATTTCCGCAATCTCTATTTCCCGTTAGTTCCACAATTTCGATTCCTTGTCGTCTACACTTAATGCAAGTTTAAGGTTCCCGTACTTTACATTTCTTCGCAATTTAATATTCGATACTGCTTCTTCGATTTGATATTTTACTGTCTTTTTCTCTTCGAGTACTATAAATACAAAATACCAAAAATAGTGTTTTCAATAAGTCATGACACGTTAATAGGATTTTCTCGATACTGTGATATTTTCGATTCTCATATACATTTCGATTGAAAAAACATTTGTTAGCCTAAGTAAAAAGAACTTGCGTGGTTGAGTTTTGGTTAGAACAAAATCTCTTAAGAATCTGAATCGATCAAAATTCCACCGTAAACAAGTAGTTAAGATGCTTGTAATAAATATATACTATAATTATATTTTACAATTAAATAAATTAAAGAAAAATTAAAATTTATAAAACAATTATTTATATATTTTTAATAATATTTTTAAAATTATTATTTTATTACTTTTTCTCTTTTATTAATATTATACAATATTATTTGTACTTATAATAAAAATATTATTATAATTTATAAATTATTTTATGTTGTCCTACACTTATTATGTGTTGATTATAGACGTATTAATGACCATCATTTTTTATTTTATTTATTATTATTATTATTATTATATTATTATTATTATTATTATTATTATTATTATTATTATTGCGTTGATTACAATAGTCTTAATAACAATCATTCTTATTTCTCAATACTAATATCTTAATAATTTCTTAAATATTAATACATATTTCTTCTTAAAACTCATTGACCTTGATATAGTGTTTCATTAAATGTTATGAATTATACATCACTATCTTAAATAATTTAAACAGTTTTTTTTTTTGTTTTATTAATTTCTTATATATTTAATATTCAAAACATTATAAGTTACATAAAAATAAATAACTATTATTTAATAATAAATAATTACTATAATAATTTAAAGGGTGTAATTTTAATTCTCACATTAATGAATATTTTATTCTATTCCTTTTAACATAATATATTATTTTTATATCTTTATTTTATATAATATGGTTGATAATTTATTAATTTTTTATAAATAAAAATATTTATTATTTGAATATTCGAAAAATTTAATGAAAATATTTTAGTTATAGTATAAATAATTTATTTTGTGAATAATTCTAACACATTTTACTCTTGTCTTTATAAAGTAAACAAATCTACTTGAAAATTTTAAAACTAGTTAATAATTAAAATTTAATTGCATAAAGTTATTAAACTAATATAAGTTATAAGCTTTTTTTTATCAAATTACCTGATAGATTAATAAATATAAAATGACTAATATACATATATATATATATATATATATATATATATATAATACTTTTATATTAAAGATAAGAAAGTTAAATATAAGTAGAAATAAATATAGATGATTAAAAAAAAATGATAATTATGCATTGATGAAAAAAAACATAAAACTCAATTCAAAGTATATAATGGACATACATAATTGTTAATTGATTAGAAGAAAAAATAATATATAAGATTATAAATTATAAATAATATATGAGTTTATAAATCATAAATAAAAAGTTAGTACATGCAAATGAGTTGATATATAATGCAGTAACATGAATAGATAAATACAAAGTAATTTTGCCTTATTAAATTTTCCTTTAAAACCCGTTATCCAGATAAAGGTTAATTGTGTCTAAAATTTTATTTTCTGTTCCTAATAACAGTAAATAATACGCAATTTAAATACAAAAAAAATTGTAAAGATGGAAAGACAATTACCCCATAGAATAATTGATGAGAAAAAAAACTACAAAATACAAATAAAAATCAATGGAAAATTTATTCAGATAGAAAAAAAAAGGAAGAAGAAAAAACATAGAAGTAGGTGAAAAATAATAATAAAAGAATAGTGAACAAGATGTACACGAAAACAGTGAATTTTTTTTCAAAATAGTAAAAATACACAAAATCGTAACTTTAAAATATTAACAATCAAAAAATAAATATAGGTACAAAATTATGCAAGTAGGTAGGAGAAATGTTTATTTTTTTTTTAAAAACCATGCTAATTGGTAGAAAAACAATAAAAAGGAGTAAAATACTCCTTAATTTTATGGTAAAAGTATGGAAAAATTTATTCCAATGAAGAGGAAAAATGAGTAAAAGAAAATGTGGTGAAATAATATTTTTTATTTAAAGGAAATAATAAATTATGATAATCTATCTTTGTATAAGGTAATAAAATACTTGTTGTTTATGTTTAAAAATATTTTACTTTGTAGGATTAAATATTACGAAGACATAGTTATATTTTATTCTTATTTTAATAGTTTAAATTTATTTTTCTTTATTAGTTTTCTTGCAAACTAATCGATAAAATTAATTATTACTTAGTTCACTAAATTAAAAAATTAAATGATAATAATTAAAGATCATTTTCTAACTAATACTCTCAGTATATATCTACACTACTCTCTGTACTAATTCCTTTTATCATTGATAATATATTGGTCTAAAGATATATTACAATAGTACAGTGTTGGTAGTCACACATTTTGGTTTATTCATTAATATTTTTTTATTAATTTCATTTAGTTCAAATTTCATTTTTATTAAGACTTTTGATTGGAACATAATCTGGTTTCAATTTTTTATTTCATATTGTTGTTTCTAATCAATTGGACGCTTTAAAATAAAATAAAATCACACCATTACATCACTATTAGCATATTAAAATTTTACTTGCTTTAATTCATGTTTTAAATATATACTTTTTCAAACAATCTAACTATTTTAAATTTATTTCACATAATATAATTATTTTTTCTTTCTTTCTATTTTTTTTCACTTTTATTTTTTCCTCGTTCCATTTTATTGTTAAATTTAAAATAATAAATTAAAGTTTATTAACGTTAATTTTTTATTATCATTAAATAATTAAAAAATATATTTAAAAGATATTATAATTTAATATACTATATAATAAAAACATTATATATTATTACTATGTTATAATTATTAAAAAAAGTTAAATATTTATTTTAATTTTTTTAATAAGTACTTAATATAATTAATTAGCATAACTTGACATAATTATAATTAGATTAAATTATTAAAAAAATATATTTTAATTATAATATATTTTATATATATTTTAAATTAAATAAGTGATTATTTATTATAATAGAATAATTTAAAATTAATTTTTTATGTCATAAATAAAATTATTTATTGTTAAAATAAATACAATTTTTTATTATTATCATAATTTTAAATATTTAGTTAAATTTTTTTAGTTATAATATTATTTTTAAAATATCAATTTTAGTATATTTTTATTAAATTTTAATATAATAACTTAATTAGAAGAATAAATAAGAAGGAGAAAAGAAAAAAATATATAAGATAGAAAAGATAAGGAATGAATGAAAAAAATTTATGAAAATAAAAAAGTTATATAAATAATAACTAAATCTTTTTAAATAAATAAATTTATATAAATAATAACTAAATCTTTTTAAATAAATAAATTTATATAAATTTTATTTGAATAATTTTTTCAAATATATTATTCTAATCATTAAATCTAGAATAAAAGTTTTTTTGTTCTTATTTAATTTTGTGGTAAAATTATAGTTTTTTCCACAAACATTATACCTTAAGGTAACATAGTCACAGTAACTTCTCACATCACTGTAGCTTATATATTCAAAATATTAACTAACATAGTTTAAACCATGCTTATCCCTAGATAAAATAATACAAAATAAATCATTAATGAGAATTTTACTTTTCATTTATGGAAAATATATGTTTAAGGTGGTGAACTTTTAGTCAAAACTAATTAATATTTATAATTAATGTATTTAGATTATATTTTTTATAAATAAAATATTTGTCATATTTAATTACAAATGACATCAACATTACATTAACATAATAAATGAAAAGTTGACTTAAAAGTATTATTATTTTGAGAAATGAATGTCTTACAAAATAAGCTAGGCCTAGAAAATATATAAGAAAACATGTTGTTATTTTGTCGAATTAAAGAAAAAAAAACTCATTCTGAACGATGGTGATGGAAGGAGAGTTTGATCAAGATCATGAGTTTCCAACACGTGTATCTCACTATTTCTCTCATATTCTCAAACATCAAAATTAGGTCACAGAGGGGAGAAAAAGAAAATGATAAAAACGTTTCTTTTGTCTGAGGGGATAAGATACACCGCAAAAAACAATAAAATTCAAACTTTTTAAGGTCTTCGGAATCTCACAACTGTCACCAGTGTTTGTCTCATTCGAAACATGCCCTAGATCTGATCGAGCAATGAGCTGAAAACATTTTGATCATCTGGGTATCCTGGTAAGCTATTGTGCTAGATTCTGTCATGGGTTTCTTCTTCATTGTTGAAAAGTTTATTTCAATGATTTTAGTTTCTGAGAACTTCCGGGGAAGTTTAAACATCTTCTCATTGTCAGGTTTTGGGAATTAAACATAGTTTAATGCAAACTCTGTGGCTCTTATCGCCATTGGTTCTTCTGTTTTGTGAAGTTCAAGAATGATGCAAACAAACACATGTGAAGTTGTTAGTTATTTTTTGTTTCTTCTTGTGTCTGCCCATCAAGTAAACAGTTCTGATTTTTCTTTTCAGAGAGTGGAGGAGCTTGTCCTAGTTAAGATCTTGAGCTGTAATGCAGCTTTGACTTGCTGAGTTTGTTTCTGGGTTGGATTGTTTTTGCTTGAAATTGTCTCGTTTCCACATTTGAACCTGTGCAATGGTTTTCTGGGAAGGATATGTGAGCGATGAATTGATGGGCACATTTGCCCCTATCGTGGTTTATTGGGTATATGCTGGATTTTATCACTTGCTCCCCTTTAGACAAGTATCGGTTGCATACTAGGAAAGACGAGGAAAAGAAGAATTTGGTTCCTTTTCAACAGTTGTGAAGGGTGTTTTGCTTCAGCAGCTTGTTCAGGCAATTGTTGCTCTCTTCTTGGTCAGTTCATCTACATTTTAGTTAATTCCTACGATAAAATTTGTAGTAAACATAGTTTTTTAGTTGAAAAAACTATTCAAGTATGAGCAGTTGCTTGCTGATGCTATTCTTCAAATTTGTTGGTAGTAGCATTTTTAAAATTAGTCTGTTTTTCCATTTTCTAGTTTCTGATTCGGTTGATTATCCAATGTGTCTCTATATGTGATCTACCAAATTGCATGGTGTGGCATATTCATGGAGTGATCTAACCAATTGCTTGATATGTGAATAGCCTGAATTTATAATCCACTTTTCTAGCCCTGACAAAAGAAGAGAAATATTTAAAAGGAAGTAAGTGAAATCAACATTTGGAGACAGTATAAGAACACCACCCCCAAAGCCTTATCCCTCTAGACAACTTTCTTTAGTTTCTTCTTGATCTCCCTGCCATCCTCTTCATAGGACTAAAAGCTACAATCTATTATTTTCACCGTGCCTCTCATGGCATTTTAATATATGTCGAAACCATCTTAATCCATTTTCTGTTATCCTTTCTTCAATTGGCGCCAAATATATCTCTTCTCATACACATTCATTTTGTATCCTGTCTTTTCTTGTGTTACAAATCCATCTTAAATTATCAGCGTTATGCTTGAGTTTTATGGGAAAAGAAGTGTCTTCTTTTATTATCTGAAATGACACTAACAAATTCACACAATCTGTTGCCCTATGACTTCCCTTTCACCTTGTCATATTAACAGTAGAAGAATCATTATTTAAGAGCTATTTCATGCAAGTTAATATGTTTAATCTGTATAATAAATTTTAATGGACCCTGAGATTTGCTCTAGCCATAATTCTGACTAATTTGTGTTCTGTTCAAACATATTAAAGTATTTATCTTTTTTGTGAATCTTTATTCAAGTTTCACCGCCTAGTAGGATAGAGGTTGTTGTTGTTGTAGTGGATCTTGTTTAGTCAGTTGAGCAGATCGTATATCATTTTCATCTGGTTATTTATTTATTTCTCTAGGCTTTCCTGTTTGCAATATAATGAAGCTACCGTGTTATTAGCCTGGCCTCTATATACTCGAAGAGGTTCAAGTTAAGGAATTAAAGTATAGAATAGAAGCCATTATATTGCTAGAGCTTGGCTATTGCTTCTTAAATGATGTCTTATGTGTGCTAAATAGTTAAACAAACTCTTTGAAGTTTCTAGATGCCTCTTATAGCGGACCTATCATAATAAATGCCCGAGGGAGAGAAATTGCTTACACTGTTAGAAATCCAATAATTTTCTGTTGACATTCTTAACTGTTTCTGATAGTGACTGATAATGATATGCTTGCTGGAACTTTGCAGTTGACCACAACGACAAAAGCATCTGGGGTTGTAGAGCAACCTTCTATCGCCAAGCAAATCTTGCAGTTCCTTATTGCGATGTTTGTCATGGACACATGGCAGTACTTTGTCCATCGGTACATGCATCAGAACAAGTTTTTATATCGCCATGTCCACTCTCAGCATCACAGACTGGTTGTTCCGTATGCAATAGGAGCCCTTTACAGTCACCCCATTGAGGGTCTTCTACTTGACACTATAGGTGGTGCCATCTCATTTCTTGTCTCAGGGATGACTGCAAGAACAGCAGTTATGTTCTTCTGATTCTCTGTGGTGAAAACTGTTGATGATCACTGTGGACTAAGGTTGCCTGGCAACATCTTCCATTTGTTTTTCCAGAACAACACAGTTTACCATGACATCCATCATCAACTGCAAGGGCTGAAGTACAATTATTCTCAGCCATTCTTTTCCATATGGGACAACTTATTGGGACATACATGCCTTTCAATCTTGTAAAGAGGCCTGGAGGGGGGTTGAGGCAAGGCTAGCAAAGGAATAGTCACAATGTAATTGTTGAAACTCACATCTGAAGGTGTAATTGTTGCTTAGGACCAGACCAGAGGCTTTACTATAGGCATTTCTCAAGTTGATTCGAGCGTTTTTCAGTTCATCTTGTTACTGTAGGTTTGTGTAGCATAACTATGATGATGTGATTTAGGAGTTTTTTTATTATCATATTGTTGGTGGGAAAAATCGATATATGAATCGAAAAGTAGGTAGAAAAGGGAAAATCGATATATGAATAGAAAAGTGAATAAATCGAGATATAGATTAGAAAGTAGATAAATCGATATATGAATCGAAAGAGGATAGAGGAAAATTGATGAACATGATTGGGAATAAAAAGTCAATAATAAGCATCGAGTGTTAAGTTAAGTTTGAGGGAAGTCGAGGCGGTTCAATTATTCGATGTCCGGAGTTGAAATCGAGGGAAACAATTATCTTGCACATGGGAACATGGGGTAGTGGTTTCTAAACCGTTCTTAGGTGGTCGAAGCAGGTTCAAAGTACTCGATGCCGGGGTCGAAATCGAGGGGAGCGGTTATCTCGCGCATGGGAACATGGGTAGCGGTTTCTAAACCGTTCTTAGGTGGTTATATTGATGGTTATGTTGAAGAAGGTTATAAATAGAACAAACGTGAAGAAGGTAGGGGATTTTCAGAGGTATCATAAATCTATTGTACAAGTCTACTGGAGAATGACGATCATGAAATTTCTGGCAATCTGAATTTCCACATTTATCGACTTTTGTTACCGCTTTTTTTTACTTTCCCTGATAATTTATTTATATGCAATTTAAATTTACCTTTCTGTACTTTTCAGTTATTTCAATTCCTTGATAATTTACTCTTGTACAATTTAAAATTATGCATTACTTTTTGTCTCGATATCTTTTACCGTTTTCTTTACTTTACCTGATAATTTATTTACATGCAATTTAAGTTTGTGTTCTTCGTTCCTTCATTTATCTTTATTTAGTTGCTTTACATGGATTTGCATGTCTCTTATTTTACATAGCCTTTCATGTTATATCGTTTACACTTAATTTTATTTCTGTCGATTTTCATGTTCTCAAGTCTCAATAAAAAAATACAAAAAAAGAACTTTCGTTTTTAAATTAAGGAATATAGTTTATTTATCCATTGTTGTTGAACAACCTTTCTTTCGATTGAATATAACTGTTTATTTGAGTAGCGTTGATGTCTGTATGCTTTTAAATACGTTTTCTGTGTTTCGCACTTAAATTTATCGTTTCATACGTTTTGATTGAAAAACTTTATTTGCTAGCCTAAATAAAAAGAACTTATGGTGGTTGGAATTTGGTTAGAACTTAGTCTTTGGGAAATTGAAACAAAATCAAAATTTTCACGAGAAACAAATTGGCGCGCCAGGTAGAGGCGTTGTGTTAAACACACAAAATTTGGCTAGTTCAAAAAGTGTATGAGATTAAGGAGTAGACGAATAGTAAGAATGAATCAAAATCCACCAAATAATCAGAGTAACAGTGATGTTCCTAATAGTCCAAATCCACCAAACACTGGGGGGCAAGTTCATAATGGAACTATGTCTGTAATATCGTCAAATGTGAATGCATCGATTCCAGTGAATCATGAACAAAGCCAAGGGACGTTAGCAAATACTCAATTAATAGGGTCTAGGACTATAATGACAAATAATATGCACACTACGGGAAGCCCCGTAACAACATTTGCAGGTCTATATATGAGTGTAAGACTGTCTGGATTTACTTTTAATAATATGAATGAGGTTGATACTTCAGTACAACGAAATATGAGACCTAACCTAGGAATGCCCCAAAACCTAGGAACATTTCAAACCTTAGGAATGCCTCAAAATTTTGGAATATCCCTGAATTTAGGTATATCCCAAAATTTAGTAACACCTCAGAATCCAGGAAATACGCAAAGTTTAGGGATACGATAGATGTCTCCAATTCCAAACCAGGATAACGAGCAAATTTGAATCATGAGAGATATGCATTCGATAGAGATTATCATTGATCTAATTTCGATGTTATTGAAAATGCTAGTACTTGAAATTTTCAGTAATTCATTGGGGGTGTTTCGACAACAAATGGATGAAAGTAATTTGGAGATGGTCAATGTGTTGTCACAACGAGTTGACTACAGTATTAAACCCATTAATTCAAAACATTACTAGTAGTTTTGAGATATTAGCAGATCTAATGACACGTATCGGGGATGCATTGACAATACCTCAACAAACGAGGGTTGAGAATAATACTAATCAAGATAATAACCAAAATATCAATATTAATCCCCCTTATTTATTAAGGAGAAATTGAAATGCTAATCAATATCTGCATATGAGGAATGATGCTCACGAAAATTTAAATGGTGGGTTTCAAAATGTGTATAATCAGAATAACATGCAGTACAATCATTTGTTGGGCCAAATGATGAATCCCCAAGGAGTGGAATTAAGACCACTTAACCAACCATATTTTGTTTCTCCTTTTCCAAATACGATTCTTGAGACGGAATTACCTCGAGAATATAAAGTACCTAAGTTCACAAAATTTACCGGAGAAATCGGTAAATCCACTATAGAGCATGTGACACGATATCAAATCGAATGTGGAGATATAACTATGAATGAGAAATTAAAAATGAAATACTTTCCTAGTTCATTAACAAAGAATGCCTTCACTTGGTTTACCACTTTGCCACCTAACTCGATATATAATTGACTGCAGTTGGAAAGGAATTTTCATGAGCAATTTTTTAGGGGAGAAACTCAAGTAAGTCTCATCGACTTAATGAATATAAAAAGGTATAATCATGAGAGTATAGATGATTATTTGAATAGATTTAGATAAATGAAATCAAGATGTTTCACTCAGATTCCCGAATTTGAATTAGTTAGGATAATTGCTGTTGGGTTAGAATTTTCGATTAGGAAAAAGTTGGTTAATTTACCTTTGAGTGACATGGCTCAATTAACCGATAAAGTAAGAAGAGTGGAACAAATCGAGTATGAGAAGGAAAGATATAAGAAATTTGAGAAACCTATAAAGAAAGATAGGGTAACATACATAAATGAAATATATGAAGAGAATCCTAAGATAGAGGTAGAAAATGAAGATTTTATTGATGAGAAAGTAAACATAGCAGAGCTCAAAGTGGGAGCTCCTTATATTTGTAAATTGTTACATAAAAACGAGGCAAAAGACAAAATGACAAATCGAACATATACTTTCGATGTAATAAAAGCAGATAAAATCTTTGATATTTTATTGAAAGATAAACAGATTAAATTGAGTGATGATCATAAATTACCTTCTTTAGATCAAAGAAATGGTCAAAAATATTGCAAATTTCATAATATTTATGGGCATTGGACTAATAATTGTATACATTTCAGGAACACAATTCAAGATGCAATCGACCAAGGAAGGTTAAAATTTGAGGAGAAGTCGATGCAAGTGGATACTAGTCCATTTGAAGTTCAGGTGAGATATGTTGAGTCTCAGTCAGGCATTACTGAAGATGCCCGATTGGTAAATTCAACCTTTATAGGTATGGTCGATATTACTAAAGACGTTAATCCTAGACATGTCAAAACAGACATATTAAAGGAAGATATAGAGTTTGATTTAAATGAGTTTGAGAAAAAATTTGTCGACGGTAAGGATGATAATAGGGTTGGACAACATATTGGAGTGATATCAATACTACCTGCAAAGTATGTTAATCAGTATGAAGAATTTCAGGAACGAAATGATGTTTATCGAGAGGATGATTTCTTTTCTGAGGAAATGAGACCAAAAATGACGTGGGTGACGCAAGTGTCATGTAAATCTCCTTATAGAGACGCTGCTTTTATCGATCCTCCATCAGAGGAAATGAGGTTTCACTTGAAATCCCTGATGTTGAATATTGAGATACAAGGACAGAGGGTGAATAAAGTCCTTGTGGATGGTGGTGCGGCGGTAAACATACTTCCAATCTCTATGTTAAAGGTTCGGTGTCGATTTGAAAGATTTAATCAAGCATAATATCTTGATTTCTGACTTCAGTGGGAAATCATCGAGTTCAGAAGACATGATTGCCTTAGATGTGAAAGTGGGTACTTATTCGAGGCCTACTATTTTTGTGGTAGTCCAATCTCATGCAAATTTCAATGCATTACTGGGCAGAGAATGGATCCATGGAGTTGGAGCAGTGCCCTCTACTACTCATCATAAGTTATTTATGTGGAATCGAGATGGACATCTCGAAGTGATTCAAGGAGACCAACACGAGTTCGTAACATTCGTGTTTCAGGCTGGTCGGTCTCTCCAAAATTTGGCGCTCACTCAGCCATTTACCTTCGAGACTATCAAGGATTTTAATTCAAAAATGTACGAGGAATGATTCCTGGAAATGAATGTAAAAAAAGGGTTTGTACTGAAGAGTGAGGGGGCCAGCCTCGAAGTGGCCAATGAAAATGCATGAAGGTTATGAGGAGTTCTTGGCTCGATTAGAAGGATATGAAAACGAGAGATGAAAGAGCCAAGAAAGTAATAATAATAAGGTAGGAATAAATAAGTCGATATATTCGACAAATGTAGATGATAATGATCAAGTTAGACTTGATTGTATTTATGATTATTCGCCTTTAGGTTTTGAAAAATCTGTCATGACTAGTCACAAAAAGGTGGAGACCCAAGATCCATTAGAAGAAATTAACTTGGGAGATACAGAGAAAAGAAAACTTACTTATATTAGTAGGTATCTCGAAAAAGAAATGAAAAAGGATATGATTCTATTACTGGAAGAATATAAAGACTACTTTTCTTGAGATTATGAAGAAATGCCTAGATTGGATCGAAGTCTAGTCGAGCATAGATTACCTATTATAGAAGGCAAGAAGCCGGTAAAACAAGCTCTAAGATTTGCACCCGAGGTGATGGGTAAGATTAAATAAGAAATCGAGAGACTTCTTAGCGCGAAATTTATCGGAACTACCGGGTATGTGGATTGGATTTTCAATATTGTTCCAGATTATTAAAAAAAATGGTAAAATGAGAGTATGCATTGATTATTGAGATTTAAATTTAGCAACTACTAAAGACGAATATCTTATGCCGATAGGCTGATATGTTAATAGATGCGGTAGTCGGTAATGAAATTTTGAGTCTTTTAGATGGATATTCGAGGATATAATCAAATTTTTGCTGCCCAAAA